>JARKIC010002992.1:0-38433 GCA_029378375.1 Mycena olivaceomarginata
AACGTGACTTCGTATTGGAGGCATAGTAGAGCCGACTGCCGACGCGGTGGTGCCAGTGGAGACGCTGTGCCTGAAATGACGTCACTCTGACATATATGACTGACCCCAATGTGACGACGTGACTGTATCGCTCTTCTTTCGTACCACCACTTGGTGTATTGTGCCTGGGCTCACCCGTCTATGTCTGGTGGTTCTACGCCCAATCCAGCGACGCAGCGACGTCCTGGATCACTTTTCCCCTGGACTCCTCCCACTGGGCCGTTTCTGCGATGATTAATGAGGGGCGCCCGCTCGCACTGCTCCACCCTTCAATAAGCTGACTGTCTTTCAAGATCAATTCAATTTCTCAGCTGAGGCCGGAACCTAGGTGCGTCAAGCACTCGTTCCTCGCGCGCATTACTGACTGCCTCTCTGACGTCGGAGTTCACATGGTATGTTTTCTCTGTCGCTCTCCCCATTCCTTCCACTCTCTCTCTACTTCGCAGTAGTTCTAGTATTGTCATTGTAGTTGGCTCAATATATCATGTTTGAGCTATACTTTGTGTGAACGGATGTTGAAAGAGGGGTGGGAGGAGCCGAGTGCATGCCTTACGGAGCAGTTGAGCTATACAGGGCTATAATGGCCTGTATCGCCTATAACCTGCCGTAAAACTTGTATGTCCTTACGGCTAGTTATTGGTACTTATGGTACATCTTGGAATTTATAGCCCCCCGCCATATTATAGACTTATAGGACCGTATCACCCCCTTACACGCACATATCACCCAAAAACGATTTTTGCGACCAAAGGTATTCAGACCAGGATGGGAAGAAACTGTAGAAGAGTATGGGTAACCTCTGGGTAATGCAGACACTGACCGATTGGATACTAGGGAACTCCACTGTGAATGCCACTGCACATTGGGCTGTTGAGACACAAGTGGGGGGGTTGGTAGACAGAGATGGAGATGGGTAGGTTGAACCAGTCAGCTCAAGGGTCGTCAAAAGGGTAGGAGTGTAGGTGGCACAGAGATGTTAAGTTAGTGGGAGAAAGAGCATGCAACGTGACGTGCCACGGATGCAGCCACACATCAATTTCATTGTCCGCTGATCACAGATCAGTGATCAAAGCGATTGTTCTCTTGCTCCTGACTTACACCTTCACACACCACTCACTCTTTCACCCTCACCCACATCCTCCTCCCCCCCTCTCTTCTTGATTACATAGGCCTGTGTGTGTCCAAGGCTGAGAGCCAACATTGTGGTACATTCAATTTTCTTGTTGTTTGTTGCATTGATCTGACTTTGCCACCTTGAGCGTTGAGCCCTGTATCTTTTTGTGAATGCCACCTATGTTCAGTGTTTTCAGGCTGTTTGGGGAAAGGAGATTTGTGTTGATTCTAGTCTTACTAATGTGGGAACTGAGACATCTCAACATAGTTCAGCAGGACACTTGAGTTCCAGTGGACTTCTAGTCCGTGGCGCGAGACTTAGGTTCTGGAGACTTAAGTCTCACCAACTTGAGTCTTGCCCAAATCTCAAGGTATTGGAGTGTGCATTTATATATATCATTTCATTTCACGAACTTGAGTTTCAGATACCTCAAGTTCGCGGATGTCTCTAGTTATTTGATGTCTTACATCAGTTCACGAACATCTCAAGTTATTCCAAGGTCTTAACTGTTTTCAAGATTCTCAAGACTTAAGTTCTAGAATGGATAGGGTACAGGGGAGGCTGTAGGGAGGTAGGATAGGTCTTAAGATTCAGTCTTAAGATCCAGGAAACTTAAGACTTCCGGTGGTCTACACCGGCCACATCTTAAGATAGGCTAGTATTGTTTCATATTGAAGCCATTCAATGGCTGATTTACATTGCTCAAACAGGTGGCTCCACCCAGCTAAAATTGGCATCCAATGGCTCGGACAGCCATCCGCGGGTATTTTTGGTGTGTGCAGCCGCCAGATGACGCAACGCAAATCAGCCATCCAGTGGCTCCAATGGCTGCAGCGCAAACTCGCTATTTGAACCCCCAAATGGATGACTAGAGCATCGAAAGAATTGGTGATTTCTTTCTGGCTCAGACTGCCATTCCATGGATTCAGACCATTTCGGCCCCACAACAGTGATCTCCTCCATGTCCGGTGTTAAAATGAGGGATGCCATTGCCGGCACAGAGAAACAAACTGAGCACCAAAGCCAGAATTACAATTATGCATACACTAAGCTAACTAACTGTCCCATCACGTATAGGCGCCGAAAATTAAACTTCAGTGGTACTACACGGAAATTGAGGTCAGAAATGGACTAGCAGTGTTCAAAAAGAAGATGCACCTCGACGACGACACCTCCTCATCTGCGACCGACTCCAGAGCCGACAAACCGGGGATAGGGCACGAAAATGGGAAGCGACGTTGGAGGCGAGCGGATACCGTCCGGCGCATCCAGCGTTTCGTCAGTGCAGGCCCAATACTGGCCCCGTCACCGAAGCATTTCTACACGCATCTATGTAAGCTCCATGCGAGATGCAGGATGGACCAAACCCACCTTGAAGATCTGGAAATTCTTGGTGAACAGCGAGACGCTAGCGACCTTGTCAAGTAGACCTTGGGATTTTGGGTGAGCGGCGTCAGGGAGGGATGGATGGAGATCTCACCGAAAAAGTCACCCTGGGCACCGGCATTCACGTTGATACCTCCATTGACCTGAACGCAGCCTCCGAAAGATTCAGTGACAGTCGGGTGGTCGCGTTTGATGTACGCAACGACAGCTGTGTCACTCTCAACAGGAGTTGAAGTGTCGGTGGTGGCACATCCGTCGACGCTGGAGGCGGTAACGGACGTCGTTGAGTCGTTATCAACGGACTGCGTTGGATAGAGAACAGGGGGGATGATCGCTGAATCGGTACCCACGGACTGCGTCGAAGTGGGAACACGGGAGATGGTCGTTGAATCGGTACCAATGGACTGTGTTGAAGTGGGAACAAGGGAGATGGTCCTTGAATCGGTACCAACGGACTGCGTTGAATTGATCTGCGCTGAGGCATCAAGGTTCAGGACGAGCTCCGCACTCGTGTCGAGCGCGAGGAAAATGTTCGCATTTGCCTTGCTGCCAAATGCTGTTACCCCAAGGTTCAACGACGGAATCAGATGGGCGGTCAAAGTTCCCGTCGCTTGGACACCTGGGGCCGCGCTGAGGCTGAGAGCTGCAAGACTGTCAGTGAGACATTCTACGCGGCCTCTCGAGTGTACGCACGCGTGTCTCCGATGCTGAATGCGCTGGAGTCAGGCGTGGCCGAATTGGGAGGAAAGATGAGCTGAGCGTTGTTCACGTCGAAATTTATTCCAACAGACAGATCCATGCTAAGTTGGACATCGCCAACGAACTGCGCGTTAAGCTCAATTTATAGTTCAATTAGTAACTCGTCACGCGATCATGAAGACGCCACAAACCTGGAAGGAGGGGCCGATGGTAAGAATTTCAGGGAAGTCGAAACCTAAGATGCAGGGCAGTAGAAGAGAACTCAGAAGACAGTTAAAATCATGGGATGTGAGCATACCCGGGATCCCAACATTCAACAAAGGAATGACGCCTGAATCAACATGACCCTGTTCAAAAACAGTGGAGTTCGGGAGATATGATATTGATAAAGTCAAAACGTACGGTGAGCTCCGCGGACACTGTGAGTGCGCCAGATACCTGGGCCGTCATGCCAGTCACTACATCGAACTTTGAGAGCTGTATGGGAAGTGGGGAGTTAACATCAAAATTATAGGTGATATACCGGCATGGGACATACCCTGGGAGGTATGAAGGTACCCTCCACCGAGACAGTAAGAGCCGGTTGCGCAGTTACATTTGCATCTATGTCCACGCTGAGTGATGCAGAGGTTGATCCGCAGTTAACCGAGGTATTGAAGAGGTTCGCGCTCTTGTTCAATGTCACCGGTTCGATCTGGAACGTCTTGTCGGCCCTGGCTGCAGGGAAACCACGGTGTGACTCGGGGGCACGGACGAGAACCAGGAATCTGGATGTCGGTGGCTGCACCTGGCACGCTGGTCGCGTGTATCGCGAAATTCACTTTGCCAACCCTAAATTTGAGAGAATCGTTAAAACAGGAAAATGTCAGAAAGAGCAATATGGCGCACTTGGACCAATCAACCGCATCGAAATTCGTGTCGATTGCTAGTGCCTTGACCACGGGCGGGTTCCCGTCGCGGCGAATCAAGCGCGTTTTGATCAAGGAGGGAATCGATTGGTCGTCGGGGACCCAGAATTTTGAGACGCGCGCAAAGGCGTTAGCGCCACACTGTCGTGAATAGCTCTGTCAACCAAAGGTACATAAATAGTGCGCTATACGTACGTTCTCGGGAAGGCGGACAATTTTGTTCACCGCTCCGGTGTTCTGATCCAGATGGCCGCATAGCGAGGAAGGGTCGTCGTTCATGCACACCAGACGGATGTTTTGCGACAGTGTGGTCTGGTTGCAGCCCAGGATCTGCCAGTGCGCAGCAGGGGTAATGTCGGTGATAGCGTTCTCAGAACCCCACTGTAAAATCGAGACGGCACGTCAGAAGAGTATGTATTAGCTAGGCAAGGGAGGTGTACGATTTTCAGGGTGCCCGACGGGCCATTCGTCGTCGGGAGATCTGCAACGGTCGTGTGTTCGGAATGTGATCAAAACATGATATGAGATGACCGACCGTATGAGCATTCGCCGTTGACACATGGCGTATTCCAGTCGTTTGCAGAAAAAACCCCACTGAGGAAAGGGACAATGACGAGGACGGAGGAAAGCATGGTTTAAAGAAAGTGGCGAAAAAATGAAGGTGTTGTTCAACGATGAGAAGAACGAAAGAAAAGAAGGGAAGCACAGTACTCAGGCTTACCGGGTCACACCTTATATACAACTTTTGAGAAATAAAATTAGTTCCATCAAATGGATGAGCAGTCATTCCACCTGGCTCCGCTGTTCTTACCCCGTTTCATAGATTTCGATGTCAGAATATTTTGGGGTGTGTGTGATGTTGAACAGATTGCCCAATCTTTATGCGGTCAAAGCACATCGGGATCACGGGAAATCGGAAACCAATGCACCACATGAAGTAATCGAAACTGATATCTTGCTGCAATCTTGGTGAATACGCTTCACACAAAAGTTGGGTTGAGCCATGAAATTTACATCTTAACAATGTGTTTGGATCAACTAGCTCGAGCTCGATGCTTTCAAATTCAGTGAGCGAACGTTAAGTATTACCGATAATTCCAAAAGGATTGAAGATAGATTTCATGGGAATATCGACTGTTTCATGGGCATATTGACTGGACTCCTAGAAATCCTCACCTTCACTTGAACTATGCCTCCAGATTCATTTCAGACCCAGATTCTTTGGTAGGCAGAGGAGGAGAACCCCACTTTCCTGTTGGAGCGGACACAGTATGCACTACCGTGCACTGCTATGGAGTGCTATGGATTACGATGCTGCACGTGGTGGCGGCCGGCTAGCCAACCGGGGCGGCTATCCGAAGGGAAGTAAGTATATACAGGGAAGTATACCAGTGGGGCGGCAATTGAGACCATAAACACGCTCTCGTTATAAGCTGGGGCGGTCGGCGTGAAGATGTTTGCGGAAGGAATGAAAGGGTTGGCTTGAATGTTGGGGGGAGAGAAGGATGTTTCAACTGGGGCGGCAGGCGGTGGCGAGACGGGTGTTGACGTGAATCTTGAGCACCGGCGTGTCGTAGGAACCTAGAGCGCAAGCAACTGAAGATTCCAGCAGAGCCGGGCACATAGCAGCTGCTTGAAGTCAGAAGGAGAGCTCGACGAAACTTGAAGAGGTATATTGAGGCTTGCGGGCTTTGGTGTGAGATTTGCGGCACTTTGAAGGAAGGCTTGAGTCAAGTCCCGTGGGGCATAGGGAACACATTGAGGCCTTGAGTACAAGTTCAAGCCGTGAAGGCAGAAACTAGACTCCGGGATGTCGACGCGATGCGGGATGAAATGGAAGTGGGAGGGTGCGGCTCGCTGTGGTGGTGAGTGGAGAGAAGAAAGAAGATGCGGCGACGCGACACTGGTTCATCTTGATGATATCATTTCAGCTAGGTATGCAGCCATACGATAGGTGTGATTGGAAGGCTGGCTATCGAATATACCTCTTTCGGAACCCAGTCTATGCGTCTATGCGAATATCGGTCTATGCAGACTATCCGAGCCTACCCGACCGATATAGAAAGACGAGTTCTATACTGCAGAAATGTGTTTCCAGATGTCTGCGGCTATGCCGTCCGCGGGCTAGGTGGCCGCTGAATGCCGTGATCCGCAATGAGCCATGCTTTTGATATCTATGTACTATGATGGAGTGACCTTCTTTACTCATTGGTAGCATGGTTTGGTGGTCACCGATGAAAGGTTGAATTTTTATTGTCCGACTTTATGTCACCTGTACTGCAATGAATGTCCAAGACCGAACTTTAGAAAACAATTTGAACCACCATTGTGTAATCCGTTGATCAGTTCCTGAAAGCTTAGTCGATGACGATCTTCCGAAGTTGGAGCTGATTAACCAAAACGGGACCTAAAATGATTTGGAAGTCCGAAGTCATGTCATTGCTGTGTTGGTTCAGAGTATATAATATATTAGGACGATATTAGAGACTGAACACCATCTCTTTCCTCGTCGCATCCTCAATCTCAACATCACTATTGGTGAGGAGCCGCAGGTTCAGAAAGAATGAGCACTCAGTAAACAACTCACGCCCACTAACCGTGCGATATAAATAATTCGTACCGTTTGCAAAACTCGAGGTGGAGCGATCTACCCATTTGACAAGTGCCCCTCGGGAGAAGCTGTTCATCTGTCGCCTGAAAATCATGATGGAGATATCACTTGTTCGATGTCTTGGCAAGGTGTTCTCGTGTGTGCGCAGAACTCGAGGTGGAGCGGTCTATTTGAGAAGTGCCCCCTAGTGCCCCTCAAGAGAAGCTGTTCATCTCTCGCCCGAAACCATGATGGAGATATCACTTGTTCGCTGTCTTGGCAATGTGCTATCGGGCGTGTGTTGAACGGGGTTCATCTCCCCCCCGAAAATCATGATTCTGATATAACTTGTCCGTTGTCTTGGCAGGGCGTTCACGGGTGTGTGCAGAACTCGAGGTGGAGTGATCTGCGTATTTGAATAGTGCCCCTCGGGAGAAGCAGTCCATCTCCCGCCCGAAAATCATGAATTTGATATAACTTGTCCGTTGTCTTGGCAGGGCGTTCTCGCCGCTCCGGTGTCCCGAGGAATCGGCCGCTCACTCCATTTCGTGCATTGGCGGAGAAACTTGGCATATCTCCCCCCACTTCGTTGCAGTGGACGGCAGCTAATGCCCAGGTGCCTATGAAGCACCGCCGCCGCTGTCAATACAAGTGCGCGGCATTAATATCATTGGTTGTACTATCACGAGCAATTTGACATTGATGACGGCGTCCGCTGCGCCTTCTGATGGATTCTATCCCCGAGACCTCTTGTGGCAATATGCTCAGTGTCGTACAGATTTCCAGATTTCTCTGGAAGATATCAACCTGCAGCACGAAGTACGGGTGAATCACAGCACGGGCGTCGTCAGTCGCCACGAATGGACGTGTGTGCGGCGGGTATTTGCCCGAGTCGAAGGTCGGAGTACGGCGGTGGCCATGTACCAGGGCAACAGCACAGAAAAGGTGTGCGACCTCTTCTCTCCTTATGGTCTTTGAATGATGACAGATGTTTGTAGAAATGGCGCCAAGACATGGCGAAATATATGATTATTCAGCGAGTATCACGCACATTTGGCAGTAGTATCTCGCAGACAAACACTTTAATACATTCTAAACTCATACCTCGTTGTGTTGAAGTCAGTTATTGAGTGCGGGGTCCGATCAGGGTAAAACCTTGTTACACAACCTGCACAGCCACGCCGCCGGTCTTCGATGTTTTTTAACTTTTTTGCCTACAGGATAGATATTTAAATCGGTTTTTGGTGCAGATGAATATATATTAGTACACTGAATTTTCCTGCCTGGTCAGATTCTGAGTTATTTTTTCCATTGGCGTCTTGACCGGTCACAGGCGAGCAGGCCGGTATATTCAATAGACGTTTCAAACAAGACACGTGAGCAGGATGATGGCTCTTTCGACGAAGAGAATGACTCGTACAAGCTGTTTGAAAGGGCATTCCAGCCGGGGGACACCCGCTCATCAACGAAAATTCGATGAGCACGCAGGAACTAACGATTGACATCTATTGCGTGGGATGCGGATCCAGCAAGCTATTTTAGAAGTTGACTGTCGACAATCTCATTGGTTTCCTCGTCAGCCACAGACGTGCTTTTACAGGCCAATCTCGTGGGTGCATTTGAACCAGAAGGCTTCTTCCACCATCTTATTATATTGTATCTTGGGGTCATTCAAAAAGGGATCTAGAGGTTCGAACCAATACCACCGCAAGACTGATGCTCGGCATTAAGGCACACTGTAAGTGATTCCCTTATGCTAAAAATTGGAATAAGATTTTGCAACAGCCAATTGTCATGATTCGAAGAAAGTAGACTTACTTTCGGTACCCAAAACGTACCCAGTTCTACTTCCCATTCCCCAACACGCCATTTCGATACCCATGGGAAGTAGGTTCAAAATGGTTCAAATTACAAAATTGAACATACGGGGTGATTCTCTGTTACCCCTCCTGTATTTTTATGGAGGAATCATCGCAAAATCTTCATGGGGTGCGGAGATATACCCTCTTTCAGAATCTACATCTCTTCCCATTCCCGTGCCATTCTCTTGTCATTCTTCATGTGTTTATCCGACCATTGTCGCACCCCATAATGATGGATGTGAGCCCTTCCGGATACTCAGATGCCTCCCCTGCACTCCCAAGAATATTAAATGTCCTATTTCGGCCACTAGAGGTTTGTTGTCTGCTGCATCACCACATCAGTGCTGTGGTAACATGCGTTTTCTTTTCGCACATGACGACCACCACCCACCTTTGGACCCCGATGCTTCGTACACACTTCGTAGGGCCTTCTACCACTTCCAATATGTCCCCTACGTAACGTCGTAACGTCCTGCTCACCATGCCACTGCTCAACCGATGTCGTCGCCGACTTTCAAGTCCTGCCCACTGCGAACGCCGGCGCCGCGCAACTTCGCACACGCTGCTCGCCTACTTCCCCTAGCCGCTGGCCGCTTTTGAAAGCAGCGACGATCCAATTCCCACAGGTCCTAGCCTGTTTCCCGCCGGCAGCGCCCGCTCTGTCGCTGCATGCCACGACCACCTCACCACCGTGCCGCCTCGCTTCCCCGTCGCCACCCTCGTCCCGCCCTGCGACTGCGTCACCACCGTGCCGCCGTCTTGCTGCTTAGCTCGTCGTCGCCGCCGCCGCCGCCGGCCCGTCCCGCACCGCGTCTCCGCGCACCCGCCTCCCCTTCGCGTCACCGCGCCCGTGCAACGCGTGCCCCGCGTGCTCCTCGCCACGGTTCCGCATCCCATCGCCCAGCCCGTCCCGTTCCGCATTCACGTTTTCTTGCAAACGACAAATATTCTAAGTCTGAACCCTGAACCCACAAATAAATCTCAAATGCGGTTCTACGCGTGTCTCCAGCCCTGACAAAAATATAAAGCAGTATAAACAATACATTTCAACATCTCCAAGAAGCCCGAGCATCGCAGTCGGCGACTGTGCCAGTAAACCTTCAGATCTCAGACATTGTCTTTCTTTTTCTATGGCCTATGTCCTGGAATATATATCTCTGGATCCGTTCCAGCTCTTTCGTTCCGTTGGGCACATGTACTTGTACTTCATTGTAAATTAATTGGTAATGCTTTCATTATCAAGTTATTCGTTCGTTTGCGTCTCCAGGTGGCGTGCATTTCGTAACCAATATCATGATCCATCCCACGCCGACCCCTTATGCATCCGTGTTATGTTGGCCGTTTCGCAAACTTGCTCCTCATCCTGAGCTGTCTTCCGTACGTCCAGAGTAGCCATGGTCTGTAAAAAACCGATGTTAACACCGACGAATGTGATAAAGAAAGGGAGGGAAAGCGAAGTAGGAAGGAGAGCAAGAGGAGAGGGAGAAACAAGACTCACGACGGACACCCGATAACAACCGCAATCACCGCCAATATCGTATCTCCCTTACCATACCCCAGCTTCTTGTACATCTGCTCCGCAAAGAGCGGGAAGGCGAACCCGAAGAGCGAGCGGAGGCATCCGACGGAGGCGAGGGCTGTACGAAAAGTCGCGAGTACATTGTGGAACGTGAAGGTAGGTAAAGATCGGCATGCACAGAAATTAATTAGTTTGAGTTGAGCCGAAAGGAAGAAAAGGGACCTGAACGCACCAGAAGCAGCATACAGAGCGAACGCATCAACGACGTAGATCTGTATCGACTGGAAGTTGAGGATGATGCCCGCGCCGACGAGGGCGACTCCCTGTAGATGCCGCGGTAGGTACATTACGAGTTTTCGGAAAGACAAAAATGAAGAATAGACGCACGATATCCGGCACAATCCAATGCACCTTCGCCTGCACCGCCCACCCCGTAATGAGGAGCCCTACCGGGAGGGCTATCGTTCCTGGGACCATTGACGCTGTTCGTTTCGAAAATTACATCAGTACGACTTCGGCAGCCTCACTTCGAGATATGTGAGGGAGGAAACACGCACGAATCCGATACTCCGGCCTCCCCTCCCCGCCATTCCTCTCCTTCAGCCTCCTAAACATCCAATCCATGAACTGTGCGTTTACTTGGGAAGCACCAGTGACGCCGACGCCGAAGGCGAGGTAGTTGATTCCCGAGACGCCTGTGCTTTCGCCGTAGGTGCCTTGGAACATGAGCGGCATTGAGGTCAGGAAGACTGCGTTTTGAGTCGAGCCAAGTTAAGTTAGACAAGGAAGAGTGAGGGAAGAGGGAGGAGAGAGGCACTCACGATAAAAGAGCCCGTATATGAACGCCATGTAGAGCCCGAGCACCTGCATGATGGGCTCATTGATGAATAGGACGAAGGGCCGCGTGAGGGCGATTTTCATGATTCGTTGCCAGCTGTGCGTTATGTTCAACAATGGCACAGAAGGGTGGGTGGCAATACAGGACGTACGTGCGATCCTCGCTGGCAAATTTCGACCGGACGTGTCGAGCGGCACCCGGACCCTCAGTTGGCAGAGACGCGCGGATCTGGTTCGCCTTTTGTTCCAGGATGAATGGGGCATAGGCTGTTAAATTGTCAGCAGAAACCTTGAAGGAGGGAAAGAACAAACACACATTCCCGAAGATAGAGTATACCCAAGATTTGGATGCCGACGTCGACTATGGAGGTGGACCAAAACTGATGCAGAGCCCGTAATTGCAAAGTCCGGCGCATTTAAATCAACGTACCACCCATCTCCAAGTAGACTTCTCCGCGATAAATGCACCACACAACGGACCTACAACCGGGCCAAGGAGGGGCGCCAAAGAATATATTGCAAGCGCTTGCCCACGTTCCTCTGCCTCCCAGATGTCTCCTAGGACACCGCCGCCGATCTGAACAAAAGATAAATAAGTGAATTTTCATCAAGGGGGAAGGAAGGTAGGAAGGTACCGCCAAAGGCGCACTTCCGCCGAGCCCGGAAAGAAACCGAAACGCAAGGAGCTCGCCGGTGTTCTGAGCGAATCCGCATCCTATATTCCAGACGAGGTACCACAGGTTTGCGCCTTGAATGACTCGATTTCGGCCCTGGGTTCAATCTCAGAAGGGCGTATCGGTGGGCATGGGGGAACTGACGAATATTTCCGATAGTGGGCCCAGAAACTAGCGCTGTTGAATGCGGTTTCGAGTATGATGGCAAAGAAACTCACAAGCGGGCCGATGGCTGACATGCGACTTGGTTCAACCGTCGCAAACATCGTTAATTTTAACACTCACCATACGCGAGGACAAAAATGGAGGTAATGAGGCCAATGACAACTTCATTCGTGATACCAAAGTGCGCTGCGACCTGGGGACTCGCAGGTGCGATCATGCTTGAGGATACCGGCGAGATTAGGGTGAATGATGAAACTACCAAGGTTGCTGCCCATTTCTTTTGACGACTCCAGCTGGGTTGAGGAAAAGAATATTAGAGGTTTGGGCAGGCGTAGGACGATAGAGCGACAAACTAGCTTTTTTGGATTCAGCGGATCATTTGGGCCTTCCCAGTCAACCACGATGTCACCGTCGGACGCGTCTGCCTTTTCGTTCTGAACCACTTCTGGGATCTCGACTGTTGGAGAGGGTGATTGTCGCTCTGGGTCGGATGGCATGACGGTGAGAGGGAAAAGCGGATGACTCAAGGTTAACCCGGTGACGCGCCGCTTAGTATGACGGAAAAACCGTCCCGAGCTTCGGCAATGACAACGGCCGACGGGTATTTTCCGTACTGTCAGCGATTGTGAGTCACGACCCGACTGAAGCGGTCATGTTGCAGCGCTCGTGCTTCAACAGACGTGGAATCACTGGTACCAACGCGTAGACATGCTCAATGGCAATTCTTGGGTTTTCTCAAGCGAGCACCAATGACAATGTGCTCGACTGCATGCAGTCATCCGTGTCCCAGCAGATGATAACAACTTCAAGGGTGTTTTATTGGTGTTTTATCCACATTCCATACCTCTTTTGGGGACTTCCTCACAACCACTGGTCGTGTGTCACACATAATGCTCATCAACCCATCAGCTGCCCACACTGCTTTATTCTCAGATTGCATTCGAGTCATGGGTTGTGAATTGCACTTTCAACCGCTTGGCGTATGAGGATCGTCAAATAGGGATGATTGAAGAATTCGGATGGGCGGGTGTGGACCTGAATGCTCCTTTTGAACGTGAAAGGACGATGTTACACTTAGCTGCTGGATCCGGCAACTGTGATCTTGTGGAAGTCCTGTTGCGTTCGAATGCAGAAATGGCCAAGGAGGGTAAGCCCTGCAGATTTTGATCTGGATATCTTGGCTAACTAAGTTGAAGATGACAACAAGTGAACAGCGCTTCATTTTGCATCCTCCAATGGGCACGTCGTCGTAGATCTTCTCATTAAGGCGCACGTGGATGTGAATGTGCTTGGTATGTATCCATGCTATGGTTCGCCTTCTAGACCTGCCTCACCGATTTGCAGACGACAGCAAGTGGAAAGCGCTCCATTTTGCATCTCGCAATGGGCACACCGAAATCGTAAAGCTTCTCATTGATGTGCGCGCGGATGTCAATGTGCTGAGTACATGTCCATGCTATGTTCCGACTTCTAGACCTGCCTCACCGATCTCGGAAAATGGATAGCGCTCCGTTTTGCATCTCGCAATGGGCAAGCTGATATCGCAAAGCTTCTCATTGATGCGCGTGCGGATGTGAATGCGCTCAGTATGTGTCCATGCTATGTTTTGACTTCTAGCCCCTGTATGCAGAAACAGCTAAAGCCGTCAGCAAACCATTGTCTGTCTATAACCTACATACAAGTACAACAACAACAATTATAGTCTGTTTTATAAGTACATACTTTATACGATGAAGGAACGATTCAAGAAACATGTGTGTGTCGTGTATATAAGTAGTGGGCAAGAGCAGCAGGCGGTCGCTCAAATAAGGCATCCTGACCCTTGTCCAGATTCCTCAGACCTAGCGTCTTCTCTGAACTCTTCAGCGACAATAATAGCAGGTGGCACCGACGGCTCCAACGATGCAGTGGAGTATACCGATGAAACAGACGATGCGGTGGAGGCGCTCCGTAGGAGCGTAGCCGAAGGCGCAGTGTCATTATTGTGATGGAATATATTTCCAGATTGCGGTGTCGGTGGAGTGACGTCGATGTCGGGGTGCAGCACCGTCGACATCTTTGGCTGTGAAGGACGGAGCACAGGGAGGGGATCCTCGTAGTGCGCCTCCTTCCACGCGACGTCCTGCCCGAAACCGTACACGTCTGCCACGCTCGCGTGCGAGCGAACGGTGTAGTGCTGCGCCTTTGCGGATCCGGCTAGACTTGTCACGCTTCGCCTGGGTGGCCGGTCGACGAACAGCGGGATTGGGGTCATCGTCGATGCTTGTGCCACGACCTCCACAGGCCATCCGGACCCACTGGCAGAGCCCGTTGTCGAATTCGGAGACGCGGTTGGCACCCATCCCTTTGCATCGGCGTCCCGCGGATATTCCTGCATGAAGGGGTGCTGTGCGGAAATGCTACTTCCGACTTGCATTTGCCGTATGCGGCGTCGGCGATATAGGGAACAGACGAGAGCTGCGAATAAAATAACGGCGACTATGGATGCGGCAATTGCGGCGATAACGCCAGGTTTGTGCAAGAGCGGCGTCGCTTGGGAGTCGGCAATAGCACCCTGGGACGCAATCTGAATTTGTTGAGCCAACTCGGAAGATGGCTGGATGTGGGTGAGATGCGGCGCACCTGGCTCTGGCTTGAAGCACTTTGCGAGATAGAAATGGAAGGAAGGTTGATGGTTGAAAAAGATGGGGAGATGGATTGGGGTCGTGTCGTCGGGGAGGTCGTCGGGATTTTGGAAGATGAACTCGGGGAGCGGGATAAAGGCGACAAAGATGGAGAGGGAGTTTGGGAGGAAGCTCTGGATAGAAACTAAGCAATTGACACGTCGGAAACTCGATAATGTCCTGACCGCTGTGAAATCGGCGACGACGATGTGGAACTTGGCGAGGGAGATGCAGCAGATGAACTCTGCCTGCTCGATGTGTTTCGCAGGGATTGGGACGCCTAGAGTGCTTCAGCCGAGAGGATATGGGTTAGATTTAGCAAACGCACCATGAGGACTGGGTGAGAAGAAACAGGACTGTACGGAAATCGTACAAGCGAATCTACAAAGATTCGAAGGGAAAAGAAAGAAATATGGTACGAAGGAGAGAGCAAGATGAAAAGCGAAAGGAAAGAGGGATGCTACCTCGCCGGCGCCTCTTAATCGGCTGTACGGTAGGCACTGTCGATGAACTATATAAGCATCGCTCTAAATTGAACACACGCAGTGCCGTGATTCGGGAGTTATTGATCTACGTCAATCTGAATCAATTCAGGACCAGGGCGGAGACGTCAAAGACAGAAGACGTTCCTGAATCCCAAGACCTCAGAGAAGGGATAGATAGAAAACTCAAAAACGCGCTCTTGGCTGGTAAATGTGGGGAATCTGAGCAATCCATGGCCAGCGTCGTGCGAATGTGGTGATATTGATCAACAAAACTGCCAGAGAGTTTCAGTGTCGGACTTGGAGCACCCTTGGGGTATGGTAGGTATCCATGACATTGAATTGATTCATGAATTTTTTGACAGCGAGACACGTCGGAATTGCAGCTCGCTGCGAGTCCTAGGAAGTAGCAGGTGCCGGAGTTCACATAATGCCGGCCAGTTGGTGGGACGAGATAAAATTGTTAATGTCAGCTTTGGATCCCCTTGGAAGCATCCAAGGACTTTGAAAGCATCATTGGCGCCGGGAAGATGGTCGTTGAGAACAAGGGGCAATGATGACGTGTCAAATCACGGGCGCTTCTTTAGCGAGCGTCTTTCTCACCTTGATGAAGCGACTGTCGCAAGACTGTCGACCGGGAATCTCTTGTCAGTCTTTCGGAAATCTGTAAGATTCCCTTCACAGTGAGAATTCCAGCTCATATTTCTGCCTCTGCAGCGAAAAACTTCAGCACAAAATCAAAGACAGTGCTCCTAACAACAGTGAGCGACAGTTTGAATGGACACGAGACCTCGACTGACGACACCCTTCCTCAGATCTCAGATCTTAAGATAGAGAACATGTCGCTCAACAACAATTCGCCGTGCCCGAGATTCGGTTCCTTCAAGAACCTCTTTGTCTTGTAGGTCATATCTGACCTCTCGTTGCCACTTGCTAAGTAACGCCAGCGGCGACTCTCCCTCCACCAACAAAGATTGACCGCAACACCGTCCGTACAGGTCCCGGACATATGCTAACATTGACAGCACGAATTGGGTCGATGCCCTCTGATGCAGCATTCTCCTGCATCTCGATTTACTTGTACTTAGTGCTGGCCATAAGTATGATATGAAAAATTAAATTTTGGATATACATATTCATATGAATATAGATATGATATGGTCCTGGAAGCTCCATCTGGATACGAATACAACAGAATATGAATATGAATATGATATGGATATAATAAAATACGTGGCTGGCATATTCAAATATATTTGAATACTGTAGTATTTCTATCAAGTGTTCAGGTAATGGGTGAAAAATGTACGCGAACTGAGCATTTTTGGCCTAGGTGAGGTGATGTTTCAATTTTGTGGCCCAATTGGGCCAAAAAACACGCAAATTTTTGGTCCGGCATCGGCCGGACCGCCGTATATATAATTTTCCCATGATTGCCGAGAATTGAACACCTTGAAATAGACACCTTAAGTGACAGGTAACACCCAGTGAACATTTGGTCGAGATAGTACAATAGAGCCAACTTGAAGTTTGAGCTCAAATCTATCATGACAAGACAGAAACTGGCCAGAAGTGCAGAGATAACCTCTGTGGATATTGGTACAAAGAAATGACTGAAGTTGGGAATTACTGAGGGCAAAACTACATGGATTTCATCAACATTCACTCCAAGAAGAAAAGGTAGAATATATTGAATATATTCAAAATATATTTGAATACAATACATTAAAAATATGATACGGGCCCTCAGACTTGAATATAATACGGAATTTTCATATTCATATCATATTTTGGCCAGCACTATCAGCAAACTACTTGTGCACAATTATGCCGTCGGAGGCACACATGTGCCCGCGCTCGGCCATGGTGGTGCTGTCAAGACACAGGTGAACAAGAATTTTCTTGAAGGCCATACAATGGAACACACAGCTGAGGGGTTGTTGCTGCGGAATCATTATTTGGTGAGCACTTCTGAAACAGGTGGGACCTGTGGCACGAGGTGGCCGTGATCCCTGAGTTTCTAATAATACCCAGTAGCACCCCTGTCTACAAGGTTGAGCTGACTTGTGTCAGTGGCTCGGAAGCTGTGCCAGCCGACACCCTGCCCACCAGAAGTCTGAACATCAACCCAATCAGTAAATGCATGTCCCTGACATCCGTTCGATGTTCAGTTCAACTTTGAAACCTGGAATTCATGACGGCAACAGTTGTAGAGATTGCTGTAATCGGAACAGCTAACAGCTGTGGTGGACGCGTGACTGGTCCATTTCAACACTTAGGTCTGCAGCCGTATGGAAGTGTTTCAGAATCCGCATCATTTTCTCAACTGTTTCTATGATCATCAGGGAATCAATAGATTTTTTCCTGTGGTTAGAATATCTATAGGAGTCCCGTGTTACATATAAGCGGAGTACTTTCCTCATCACTTGTCCATTCATGAATGAAGGACACTCATCTCATGGATTCATCGATTCTCGCCACCTCCCTGGGTGCCTTGCAGATTGGTGTCTTCGTATCTCATGTCCTCTTCAGAGTAATGACAACCCAAACATACATCTACTATACCCGCTTCCCAGAGGACTCCCCGAAACTCTAGGCTTTGGTGCATGCAAGACAAGCTGAGAAAGTTGCATCTGACCATTGTGCTTAGGTCAGTGTTGTCTGGTGCGCTTCCTCGGTCTGACCATTTCCACATACTCCTCAGTGTATCCGTGCATAAAAAGGATCTGTGACTTTGCACATGCGATATGCATTGGAGA
This sequence comes from Mycena olivaceomarginata, assembly GCA_029378375.1. Lineage (NCBI taxonomy): Eukaryota > Fungi > Basidiomycota > Agaricomycetes > Agaricales > Mycenaceae > Mycena > Mycena olivaceomarginata. Next base: position 17,698 of record JARKIC010002992.1, read on the forward strand.
CACCCTATACAACTACACAATATCCAACTATGGGCACCCCAAGTGCCTCGCTAGTGCCTTGCCGAAATCCCTTGTGGGTACTGCCTTCTTGACTGCAATAATCACGACATTGGGCATGTACATATCTATTGGACTTGATGTTGGCTATTGACACGTTTTAGTGCAAGGGTTCCTTCATGTTCAGAGTTTATACTCTTTCAAAAAAACTCTACATCATTCTCATCATCTCAGTCATGCTCTTACTGCGCCTGCTGAGTACTTGTGGGGTATTTGTCACTGGTATCAGCATGACTTCGTTGCTGTCCTTTGAGAGGCAGTGGGGATGGATGGTTATTGTCTCACTGGCCATCAGCAGTGCGACAGATTTGACTATTACGACACTTCTCTCGTGGGTTTCCTCCTCAAGCAATGTTCCGGTGTACACAACAGGTATTGTCCTGAAGTTTCTGACACTGGGGGCAAAAAGGAACGCATATGAAAACCATATGCGTCAAATGCATATGGTCGGCAGGTAGAACAAAGGTCACAAAGCTGCTTTTGACAGACAAAGGGCAGCTTTGTTGCATGCTTTATGCTCCTGTGTGAGGGAACAAAGCATGCATCAAAGGCAGCCTTGTGCATTGGGCATCAAGTGCAGACCATATGCGTTTGACGTATATGATCTTCATATGCATCAGTGATTGCCTCCAGTGTGATACCCAGTCATTGAATTTAGCACAGGACCACGGCACTTGTGGATAAACTTATTGCACGGACTATAGGGTTGCCAATAGGTTGTTCTAGACGGTTATTTTCTGTCTGACAACTGTGTTGCAGAGACGGGGATGGTTACCAGGTTGGACTTCCACTGCTTGCCTTTCCTCAACTGTGCTTAGCTACATATTGTTCAAGCATCTCAAGCACTGTTGTATTGGCCTATGTATGTTAAGACCGAGCGATCATTCCCTTGAGACTGATTTCGATTTCCCTTCTTCCAGTTCATTACAATGAACCACAACTGTATAGATTTTCCAATCATCGGGTAACTTACACTAAATCTATATTTACAGTTATCTTCCTCACGATGTGGGTTATTGTCGCGCTGATAAGCCAGTAATTGGGCCATGGTTAGATACACGTAATTTTGCGTGTTTCTGATCGTGCCCATTGCTGAAACTGTTGTTTCTATGCAACAGTACTGGTTCCTGGTAGCTGTTGGGCGAACCACAGAGAAACGGGTGGACGTTCTAAGGAATTAGAACGTCCATTGGCTAGTCTCGCCCTGAAAACTGTAAGGGAAACGTGCAGCCAGATAATAAGTCAAGGGACTTCTTTTGACTTGTTTCCAACATTCACTTAAACAACGGAAACGGGTCAAAGGAACGGGAGTTGGCAATGTGTTGTGTTGTGTTGAGACGCTAGGGGAGATGCGTTCGGTCATGAGTGTTTCGGTTGCCAGAGTTGCCGGTTTCCATTGGATGCGGATACACCAAAACAGGTGGTCGGCTATTCTGTGGATCCGGATCACAACTCTAAAGGTGTTCTAAGGTTCTTTCTCAAGAACCCTTTCTGGGAAACCCTAGAGAAATGGGTATCTACCGAGACCTACAAAGGAGTACTATCAAGTTCCGTACTTGGAACCAAGGGGAAACTTGAGTTGAAGCAGAAACAGGTCGAACGAGATGCAGTGCTGATCTATCGGTGATCGACACACCCTCTGAATAATACAGGGGTGCTGCTGACGGGTTCCTGCCTCGTAATTGGCAAGGGAACATGGCGTGCTCACAGTTGGGAACCAATGGGAGGCGACACTCGGAAGAACAACCGATGGAAACACGGTTGAAGAGACGGATAAACGGACTTTTGACTCATTGGGATTGTGTTTTGGGCTTTGTAACAGTGTCTTGGCGGTTGTATAAGTATCCGAGGGTGTTTCTACGATGGACACAGCATCTTCCCCCGAACTAGTAGGCTATACGCTTGCGCATTGGGTTGATCTGGGATCCTCGACGAACGCACTCTTATAGAGTAGCACTATTAGTCGAAATCTTAATTGTTTCTGAATCATATATTATTCTGGAAATGCACTTGGGCTTTGCCTGGAAACTGTCTGAACTCTGAGAATCTGTTGGATCTGGGACTCTGTTGAAAGAAACATTATTGTTGTTGTTTGCGGAGCGGGTTTCAGAAAGTACCGTCAAGGGAAAACTTTGGAAACGTGACTGCTGGCGTTGCTCAGAAAGTACCTCTTTAGGGAAAGCTCTGTGAACATTCTTGGCCTATAAACTAGGGGCCTTACTTGAGTCTACAGGACTACTTTAAACTTGTTTCTCTGTCACTTGGACACACACACACACGTTGCGAAGCTATAAATCTACCTTGTTGGAAACAACGTTTCCACTGTGTCTAGTAACACGTTCTACGCAGTTTGCTCTATTATCTCTTTGAGATACGAAACCTCTCCCTACAACCTTTACAAGGCCCTGTACTAGGGGCTGTAACTTGTCGGGATCTTTGGAAATGTGCATATATTGCTGTTTGATTTGTTTGTTGGTTGTTGGAACAGTCTCTGGACTGTTTCTGTGCCGCTCTCGAGTCAAGTGGGGTTATTTGTGTGTTTCTTATATAGGTTCTGAGCACATCAGTCAGCGCGACGCAAGTGTATCTATTGTTACCGCATCGGTATCCTAACCGTATACAGTATTTTCGAACTCTCTACTGGCTAGGCAAGTTCCGCTGCTGTTTTAATAAGACTTTCTGGTGACTGGAATCCAGCCTCAACTCCAGGACGACCCTCCAATCAATGAACCAGGCCACCGTGACCTTGCCGTCTTTGAATTGACCCACACAGTGAGCTATTTAAGTTCACATAGGTACAATTTTTGATGCAGGGGAACAGATTCAGCAGTATTCTGGCATCCACATATAAGCAACACAGACCACGTATTCTGAGACTGAGTCCCACTGTAGCCTGCACGATGTCGAGGTGTGCAAGGCTGCCTAACAGTTATCTCGCTGCCAGCAACAATTGTACAATTGTACTGTTTATATTGGCATCATAATCAATTCACTGTAGCATGTTCCACTCTGAGTCTTTGTTGTATATCTTTGACATCATTGACTTCTGTAGTCAGTAGAGGGATAGAAATGACTCGGATTTTCGAAATTGGTATTCACTCTCATAGACATAGTAAAAAGTTCATTCTTTTAACCCGTAGCGGTGTTAAACGGTTACAAGTTTTTTTGAACTTTTGCAGTACTGATCACGTGCTTGTGGTTGAAATTGAGAGTAGTTCCAGAGGCCGCACAAATTCAATTGTACACAAGCTGGAGCTCAAGCCACAGTTCTGAGCTGCATCCTAGAGTTTTCAGCCTCCCAAAAACCCTCGTTTATTTTCTGTGGGAAGTACCTTGAAATAATGATCCCCCTCCCCTGAAAACCTTGTGATATGAGAGGGGTGCTTATTCCGGATGTTCTAGGGGATATACAAACTTCCAATACCTCTTCGAACACGACCCACAAATATCTCAAAGTGTACCCAGTTTCACTTCCCATACCCCAACACGCCATTTCAATACCCGGGAAGTAGGTTCCAAATGGTTCAAATTACAAAATTGAACATACGAGGTGATTCTCTCCTCTGGTATTCTTATGAAGGAATCATCCCAGCTGATTTTGCTGCTGCATTGTCACATCAGTGGCTGTGACCACATGCATTTTCTTTTCGCACTTGATGACGACCACCCACCTTTGGACCCCGATGCTTTGTACACACTTCATAAGGCCTTCTAACACTTCCAATATGTCCTCCACATAGTGTCGCAGAATCCTGCTCGCCATGCCACTGCAGCCGGTATGGTAAGAGTTTTGCAAAAGACCATGCTAAGGAGTGTCGCACATTTTGCAAAAGTTTACACTAGCCTTTTGGTACATGAAAATGCAAAAAAAAATGGCCAAAAAGAGGGTTGAACTTGTGACCGTTAGATAATAGTTATAACCAAGACCATTACCACCACTCCAAGACAGCTATAGCTTGGAAGAAATGGTTCCCAGCTAGGGTAAGCCTAGGCTTACCCTACCTGGGCTTACCCTTGCTGGGACTGCTAATACCCACACCTAGGGCAGGCAAGCTGCCCTAGGTGTTTGAACATTGTTTGTCACTGCTTATTATATATTCTGGGGTTTATAAAAACCCTAACCAACCCTAACCAACCCTAACCAAGCTAACCAACCCAAACCCCTAACCAAAGAACTCCAATATACCTGGGAGACAAGGCAGCTAACCTACCCCTAACCTTCTAACCCTAACCCTAACCACCCTAACCGTAACCTGGCCCTATGCATGCCCTACAGGGGTGGTGCAAAACTTGTGTTTGTTCAAACCTGCTGGTCGCATACTACGGCCTGGACCCAAACTCACAAAGAGAAGCACTTAAATCTTTGGAGGTAGATTGGTTGTGGTTGGTTGTTTTGGGTGTTTGTTCACAATACCTATCAATTAGCTATTCCTAGTCATATAAGAAGTGCACCGTTTCAGCGTCTGTACAGATACATACACGTCTTAGCAGCACAGGACTCTCATGATGCCACCATGTTGCAAACCAATCGGGGTTTCAACCACTAGGGACAACAATATTAAGGACTAGGAAACCCGAACGTCAGATCCCCTAAGTCCTCCGATGCTATGGAAACGGACAGAGGAGTCCAGGAGTATCAGCATTAACACTCCTTAATGCTGCAGTACAGGAACTGATTGTGACAGACTGTGATCACTTTTAATTTATTCGAAGCCTATATAAGCTCAGTAGAATCTCCATGTACAGTAGATTCTACCTCGTCTATACCTTGCCTTCAACCTTGTTGGGACCTGTAAAGGGACTACCACTCGTCTGAACCTCGGCTCTTGCGCTCGCTGATCGGCCTATTTCCGATCCTAGTCTTATTTCCGTAGGCCTCACCGCTTATTCCGGAAAGACTTGGGTTGTATTTGGGTGATAAGTGTGTTGTTTGGGTTTGGTTCGGAGCACATCGTTCATCTGGAGCCCACTGCGAGGGAGGGTTTTAGATTTCTCTTTGGGAAAGAGAACTCTTGTTAGTTCGGGATATAAGCCCGAACTGGTATCTGCGCATTCACTATTCCTCCAAGGGGTAGATCGCAGCCAGATACAACACCATCTGGGCTTCCTGCACTTCTCAGAGGGGAAGGAACCTTGGACGCTGGTACTCTTTGTAGTCCGGCACCCACAAAACCGCGTGAAACTTCTGTTTCTCGGCGTGCACGTGCAACTTTAGTCCCACTGCAACAATCGTTCTCGCATCGAAAACCGCGATCGGCGTCTGGGTCTTCGACTAGAGGGAAACAATGTGCTAGTACTATAGCGGGGTCGTCAAGGGCTTCAACTTCTGGAAACGCACGGGAACCCGAGTCAGATGACGAGGGGACAGTACCGAGTAATCCGAACTTGGTCCAAAACGCTTCACAATTGTCTACACAGGATCCTATTTCAAGTCAGTCTACACAGATGGCGACCACTAATGTCGCGAGTTTCAAGGTCCCAACGTCTTATGACCAGAATAGGCCTAAGTTCGATGTGACCTCGGCGGACAGTCTCAGGTTGTTCTTCAGGAACACCGAGATGATCTGCAAGCATGGTGGAATAAAAGGGGAGCAGGAGCAGAAGGAGAAGCTGCTCGAGTATTTGAACGATTTGGACATCTACAAACAATGGCAGAGGTTGTCAGCGTTCCCGGCGCCCAAAAAGTACATGGAATGGAAGAAGGAGATCTTGGACTTGTATCCAGAAATAGAGGATATCACGTTCGGGTCTATGAATAAGCCGGTAGAAATTTGCAAGTTAGCCAGGCCTATTCCCCAGAACGATCTGGGGAAGCTCTGTCGATTTACTCTAGCCTTCACGAACGAGGCTGAGAAATTGATGCATGGGTCGGCGGCGGTTGTAAATAAGCAGCTGGTGGAATTGATCCTGGCAGTACTGGAAAGGGGTTTCGCTTCGGAGCTGGAGCGAGCCATGAACCAGCGCGGCATAGAGGACCTTTCCAAGGCGGGCATGGCAGCTGGGGTTGCTGCCGACGCAGGGGGAGACCAACCGACTCAGAAGTTGAGGAGGGGGGATAGGATGCCTTACAAAATGGTATTGGCCATCGCGGACTATATCGCGGACAATTGGTCCGGTGGGTCAGCGATGAATACCATACTTGGAGGAAGCATTTCGAGGCCACCTTCGACAGGGGGTCTATTGCCGACGACTGGCGCGATGATTAAGGCAGAGATAAACGACAAGTTGGAGTCTTTTGCCTGGCGACATCGCGCAGTTGAAGGACTTGGCTGGTCTGCAGAATAAGCAGATGGCTGAGAATATGAAGAAGTGGGAGTCTTCAATGGAGAACTCCGTCAAGTTGATGAACCAGAACCTGAGAGGGACGGCACCTCATTTGGAAATGGGTCAGGCTGGGCCCTCGCACCAACGCGAATACCGTGCACCAGGTGGCTATTCCCGACCTGATGCCAATGGCAACTGCTTTTTCTGTGGGGGGCCTCACATGGTCAGGGATTGCCCGACCAAGGACAAGTTCATCGCCCTGGGGTGGATCAAGATCGAGGATAAATTGATCAAACTGGGCGACGGGAACTGGCTCCCCAAGTTCCCGGAAGAGTTGTCTAAGAGTCAGAGGATCGAGGACTACTGGAAATGCAAGGGTATTACGCGAGAAATAGCGGCAGCTAGGAAAGCTACGCTGTTGTCTTCGGTATATCCTGGGCGTCATGTGTCCTTCGGTGAGAACTACTACGACACCGATGTAATTGGGGATTTGTACGACACGCGTGAGGATGAGATATTATCCGCGAACATACAAAACCTGGAGGCGAGGGCGCGTCTCACGCAGAACCCGGTTGCGCAAATGATGCAAGGACCTGTCGGACAGTTCATGCATGGCATTCCACTGCCTCAGCACCAAGGGGGTGTTCAACCACCCCTAAATTTCGCCAACCCAAGTAATTCCTACCAGGGGAATAACTTGCCAACGGCTCCTCAGCCTAGTCAAAACTTTGACATGGCCCCAGTTAATCCAACTGTTTAATGCCATGGGGCGCGCTGACCCTACAAGGGTGGACCAGTTTGTTTCCACCCGGGGAGGAGCGAAGTCGGACCCTCCGGCTAACCCAAATTTTTAGGCAGTTCGAGGAAGGGGGCTGAAGGCAAGGTCAAAGCCAGACCTTCTGCGGTAGCAAAGCCTCCGGAGGACCGCGTTTCGGCTGCAGACAAGGATGGAGACTGGAGAAATAAGAGGAGCAGGGGAAATAACGAAAATAGTGGAGTAGTGGAAAAGCAGGGACATGAGAGAGTAGAGTTCTTGCAACCGGATGAGCTTGAGGAGGAGGAGCTCCCCAAGTCTCCGAGGCGGAGGGCTGATCGCCGGATTATTCTGGACGATGAGGACTCTGAAGACGAATCGGCCCACGGTCGATTCGATAAGTTGGACAAGCCCCAGGGCTTCCAACGCACGGATGGGAACTTATTAAAGGCGCAGAAACCGGCAATAAGAAACCAGAAGGAACGGGCATGGAAGCTAGTCCCAAAGTTCGATGACTCGGAGATGGTCAGTGATTTGGTGAAACAGACGAAGGGGAAGGCGTTGGAGGGAATAACGGTCGAGATGATGGCTGCTATGAGTAGCGACTACGCGAAGCATTTGAGGGACATTACCTTCAAAACGCGGCGGCCATTGAGACCTATTCCGACAGAGACATCCTTCATCCAAGAAATAGGCGACCCGTACTACGACGGCGATAGGTTAAGGTTGGGGCTGGACGCTATTCCGTTACAGTCGCTTCCGCCGGTAGACTCGTTCTTCGTCTCGACAGAAGAAGACGTGGGTCTATCGCCCGGATGTATGATAGCAACGGATATAGTGTTGACGTACTATTCCACGCTGGATATAGGCCAACTACCTAAGCAGATCTATGGTTCCATGGAATCAGCGTCGTTGCGGGTACTCCTTCCCTTCGTCGCGGGGTCAGAGAAGGTGGAATGTGTCCTGGATACGGGGGTCGCAGATTGTATCAATGGCGAAGACCTTGGCGGAATGCCTTGGAGTGGCCTGGGATCCGGATGTTCGCATTTACATGCAGAGCGCCAACGGACAGTTGAAGGAGTCCGAAGGGCTAGCTCGTAATGTTCGCTTCACCTTCGGAGATATGACCATATATCTCCAGGTCCATGTCGTTGACCAGCCAGCATATCAGGTCTTGCTTGGGAGGCCCTTCGATATCTTGACAGAGTCCATTGTTCAGAAAAAGAGGGATGGCTCTCAGTCAATCACTATCAGGGACCCGAACCAGCAGCGCAGGATAACGCTGCCTACGTACACCAGAGGAGCGGGCACGTACCACGGGAATAAGAACCCGGTGGAGGAGGATCTCAAGGATAGAGGGCCTCCACTAGAGAAACCACTAGGGGAAGGCACGGCGGATTTTCGGGGCTCTTCGAGGATTTGATTGACCTGGATCAAGGAGGAGAAATCGCGATGAAATTCGGGTTTGACGAGTCTGGAGAGGTGCAGATAGAGGGTTATTCCACGCAGCGAAATAATGAGGGGTTCTCTGCTGATGAACTTAGAACTCTGTACCTCTTGGCTTCGAAAGAGGACAAAGCCATGCACAAGGACGAGACGGCGGCGCAGTTACTACAACAGTACGCGTCGCAGTTCAGCCTGGATGGGGGATTCAACTCCCCAGCGACTTGTGAAGTCTATTCCTTAGAGACGCTGTCACCAGAGCAGCTGCCAGGGATAAAACGACACAAGAAGAAAGACGAAAAGAAGCAGGCTAGGAGGGAAGGGAGATACCATGAGGCTGGTGCGACGAAAGAGTGCTTTCGGTGTACCGTCCATGGCTTCGACAATTCCGATCGGTACGAGCACGTACCCGATAAGGAAATACCCATCCTTGATGTGTTCGCTGGCAAGAAATACAAGCCAGTGGTGCTGAAGACCCGGCCGGTATACGCTGAGGTACCAGAGAAATACCGAATTAAGAGGGAAATAACGGGTGATCCCTTAGCAGAGTTACCGGAATTACCCACTAAACCTGGAGAATTCAACCCCACCGGGCGGTATACACAGGAGCGTAAAGAGGGCATAGATAAGATCCACGAGGAGCCTTTTCTATGGCCCGAGGAACGTAAGCTCATGCATGAGTTTATGTGCACCCATAACGACATGTTCGCCTGAGACGACTCGGAGCGGGGCTCGTGGCGCCATGACTTCTTCCCACCTGTGGAGATTCCGACGGTTGAGCATAAGGTGTGGGTAGAACGGTCTATTCCCATACCGCGTGGTCAATTAGAAGAATTTTGCAAGGTGATCAAGAAGAAGATTGACACGGGGGTGTACGAACCGTCCAATTCCTTGTACCGGTCAAAATTCTTTGGTGTCCTGAAGAAGGATGGCAAAAGTATTAGACTGGTCCATGCGTTGGAACCACTAAATGCGGTGACTATTGCGCATTCTGGGTTACCTCCAGCGACAGATGAGTTGGCTAGTCACTTCGCTGGAAGGGCTTGTGGGGCTGTATTCGACTTGTACTCCGGGTACGATCACCGTGATATATCGGAGAGCTCGAGGGACTTTACCACATTTCAGATGCCTTTCGGGGCTTTGAGACTGGTCAAGCTACCCCAGGGATGCACTAATTCCGTACCGATATTTCACGACGACGTGACTTATATCCTGAGAGATGAGATACCCCACGTCACTATTCCGTATATCGACGATGTGCCGATAAGAGGGCCAGGATCGCGGTATCACGGAAAAGATGGCACGTTTGAGACTATTCCTGAAAACCAGGGAATACGTCGTTTTGTCTGGGAACACTTCCAGAATTTGAACAGGGTGGCCCAGAGGTTGAAATACTGTGGGGGCACTATTTCTGCGTCAAAAGTCATCCTGTGCAAAGAAGAGTTTCAAGTGGTTGGCCATACGTGCTCGTTTGAAGGCAGGAAACCTTCCACCGACAGGATTGGGGTAATCATGTGATGGCCGGCCTTGGAGGATGTCTCGCAGGTTCGCCAATTCCTGGGCACGGTGGGTACGATGAGAATGTTCATCAGGTATTATTCCCTGAAGGCGAGGCGGTTGAATAGGCTGCTATGGGCGGAAATAGAGTTTGAGTGGGGGGATGCAGAACAGGCTTCAATGGATGCTCTGAAAGAGGCATTGAAGAACTGCGAGGCGTTAAAACCTCTCAACTATGACTGGGACTCCGACATAGTGCTGGCGGTGGATACTTCCTGGATCGCCGTCGGTATAGAAATATACCAAGTGGATCCAGATGACCCCACCAAACACTATTTCGCGAAGTTCGACTCGCTTCCACTGAACGAGAGGGAAGCGAGGTTCTCTCAACCGAAGCAGGAATTGTATGGGCTAAAGTGGGCTTTAACTCATATGCAGTACTGGTTGCTTGGGTGCCGGAAGTTAGTTGTGGAAACGGACACCATGTATATTAAGGGGATGTTGGATAACCCCAGCATGGGACCAAATGCGACTATAAACCGGTGGATAGAGGAGATACTAATGTTCCACTTCACGTTGAAACATGTGAAGGGACTTACGTTCTCCCCAGATGGGCTTTTCCGAAGGAAGAAACAAGAAGGAGACGTGGAATATCCAAGTCCTGAGGATGGGTTCGATGAGAACCCTTCGCCTGAAAGGCACCCAGAATGGGACGAGGAGATCGAACAACCTCATGGGTTTGAACAATTCAAGAAAGGCATCGACACCCGGGGCGGCTATTTCGCGGAAATATGCGACCTGCCGGAGGAAATAAGCGGGTTCGCGGCATTCGAGCAACAATGCTGGGACGCTAGGGCCGACGAGCTGGAAGAGGCTGCAGTGATTAGGGAAGCGTTCAAGAAGGAGAACTTAGAAGTGCCACAGTACATCATGAGCCAAATCCGTGAGGAAGAGCCCATGCTGCCACCTGACGCTTTCAAGTTCGATCCGAGCAAACGAGAACCTTACCTGGAAGAGGGCAGATCAGCTCTCGCGATTAAACAGGACGAGAAGCTCTTATTGGTCCGGGAGTGGTTGAAGGACCCTGTCCAGAATAGACCAGACGGCTACTCCGGACAGGCGTTACAAAACTTCATACACCATGCTAGGAAATTCTTCCTAGACAAACAGGGGCGTCTATTCCGAAAAGGAATAGACTCGGTGCATAAGCTGGTGGTGGACAAGGAGCACCGCATGTACATCATGAGGGCTGCGCACAACAGCTTGGGGCATAGAGGGATCTTCGCAACCAAGTCTCTTGTCGACGTCCAGTTCTGGTGGCCAGAACTCGAACGGGACATCACTGCATATATAGGCTCTCGCCATATGTGTCAGGTTAGACAAGAAGAATTGATGCGCATCCCTCTGGTACCAACGATGACGCCAAGCTTATTCCAGAAGATCCATACCGATGTGATGGTTATGGGTGTTCCTTCGAACGGTCATAAATATGTGGTCTCGGCACGGGACTCCCTGAGCCGATGGTTGGAATTGAGAGCTTTACGATCAGACAACGCGGTGGAACTAGGGAGGTTCCTGTTGGAATATATCATCTGCCGGTGGGGGTGCCCGAAGGAAATAGTAACGGACAATGCTCCACAATTCCTGGCGGCGGTAGGATGGTTGAATGAGAAATATGGGATCACAGGAATAAGGATCTCTCCGTATAACTTGCGTGCCAATGATCCAGTGGAGTCCGGGCATAAGCACATGAGGCAGATGGTCTACAAAGCGACCGGCGGGGACGTTAGGAAGTGGTACTGGTTCCTACCACAGATTGTGTGGGCGGACAGGATAACCACAAGGCGGGGGTTTGGGTTGCTCGCCTTATTTCGCGGCTACTGGTTGCCATCCTATAATTCCACTGGACATAGTGGAATCAACTTGGTTGGTGGACTATCCCGGAGAGATAATAACGACGGCGGAGCTGGTAGGTTTGAGGGCGAGGGCACTGGCGAAGCACAGGCAGCACATTGAGGAAATGCGCGAACGTGTGGGCGCGGAGAAGATCGAAGCAGTCAAGCGCTACGAGAGGGAGCACGAAAATACAATCAAGGACTATAACTTCGTACCGGGGAGTTTAGTCCTCATCAGAAACACGAGGGTCGAAAAATCCCTTAACGCAAAATTGGAGCCCAAATACTTGGGGCCAATGGTTGTAGTAAGGAGGACCTTCGGGGGCTCTTACATCGTCTGCGAGTAAATGGAGCGGTGTATCCAGGGAAAGTTGGGGCATTCAGGGTCATCCCTTATTTCGCACGGAAGGAAATCAAGCTTAAGCATAAGATTGAGGAACTAATTGCTAGGCAAGAGAAGAAGGATGAGGGTCATGGACACGACTTACAGTTTGGAACTATCATGCTCGATCCAGAGTGGGCGAGCGTAGATCCCGCAGACTTGAGTGACGAGCCAGAGGAGGATTTCATCGAAGATTTAGACTTGGATGAACTCAATGCGCTCCGAACAGGGCCGAGGCGGTCAGCGAGGGGTAAGAAATAAGTGACCACTTATTTCGTACAGCCTGAATAAGGACCTCAAAGGTGGAGAGGGACTTAGCACGTTGCGCAAAGTCCCACTGGGAAATAGCCGGAATCCTGCGGGAATAAAGGGCATTAGCGATCAGAGGAAGGAGGATAACTCGAAATAACGGCTTGTGGGTGTATAGGGATCATCCTATAACGAAACACCTTGATTTTGATCGTGGATCAATGAAGATCCCGACGGTCGGTTAATCCCCGGGAGTGGTTGACACAATATGTCGCTAAGAATGGAAGGTCCAAGCGCGTAGTAAGAAGTTCGGCATGCCCAAAGGGAAACAAAGTTGACCGGGGACGGTCAACATTTTAAAAATGGGGGAGATGAACTGTCTGGAATCTGTCTATACCTAAACACCGCACATTTTGCGCGTTTCAGGAATAGTCGGATTACAGTATAGGCTTATTTCTAAGGACTGGTATATGGTCTCGGTATAGCCAGATGGGTTGTGATCACAGAGTAACGAGTACAAGGGGTAGGGAACTACCCTGCAGACTGACAGTGCTCGCCTCGAAAACTGTAGAGGAATGTGTAGCCCACAAGCCTCTTTAGAGACTATTTCTGGTCTTATTCCCACACGATGGAATAAGCTGGACATACTGATAACAAGGGCATGCGGGAATAGTCTTATTTCTGCACCAATAGGCCGTGCACCTTCCATGTGATAGACGTCAAGGCCCGGGGATATACGTTCCGGTGAAGTTCCGGGACCAGCGAAGGTCGGCTAAGGAGATCTGATGGGATTGTTCTTATTCCGAGCAGACGGAGTTGGGGAAATAAGAACCCTTTCTGGGACAAGTCTCACTAGGGGTATCTACGAGGAGCTGGAGACCAGGGGAATATTACCCGATGGTCAGCGAAGGCGGGAAAGGACCAGGGACGGTGGGAAATAGGACGAACGACTTGGTATCAGTCAGCCAAGAGACTGAGGGTTTCAAACCCTAGGCTCAACGCCGCTCGAGCAGACATCACGATCGTCCCGTTCACCAACCAATGGCAATATGCTCGCGGGAGCCCTTCCGACGGATAAACAGCTGAGGAAGGGGAACTCGGGCTATTTTACTAATTCTATATCGTTCTTGGACTTGCATATGATTCTGGGGTTTGTATAAGTAGTCAGGACATTATCTCGAGTAGGGTACAGAATCACCCGTGTATTAGTAGGCTGAACGCTTGCAATTGGGCTATTTCTGGGGTTGGCTCAGTGTGTATCGTCGCTGGACTTTAACATCGGGAAACCTTAAGTTGGAATAAGGAATAGGGTATTGGAAACGTCTTGGATGTGATTGAGGCTATCTCTCATCTGGGAATCGAATTGTGTTTTGGAATCAGCTACCGTCATCGTCACCTGGGAAATAAGCTTCGGGCTTGCTATCGTTTGGAATTGTTATATTGTCGACCTATCTGAGGTCTCCTGCACGTCGTTGGATGACACACCACCACCACCACCACTCTCAACACTTTCTGTCTCATAAGCTGCAAAGCTTTTAAAACATCTTATTTCCACTGCTCGATTATCGCTCAGGTCAATTCCTGGCGATATCTTGTAGTGAAGGTTCATCTTCCTAAGGGAAACACATACCTTCCCTTCAACCTTGTTAGGACCTGTAAAGGGACTACCACTCGTCTGAACCTCAGCTCTTGCGCTCGCTGATCGGCCTATTTCCGATCCTAGTCTTATTTCCGTAGGCCTCACCGCTTATTCCGGAAAGACTTGGGTTGTATTTGGGTGATAAGTGTGTTGTTTGGGTTTAGTTCGGAGCACATCGTTCAATGGGACATTGAAAAGACTACCAATTGCATTGATATAAGAACCCCCGCTCAACCTGCACCAACCTGTCTCCTGTAGCAGCGCTTTAGGCCTCCAGGACTAAGACTTGTTGTGAAAACTGTACCCTCTCGTCTCCTGTAGCAGCGCTTTAGGCCTCCAGGACTAAAGACTAGTTTGTGCACGTAGAAGTGAAACCGCCGCCTTCAGTGTAACTGTACGCGCTTTGGAGCAGTGTCCACCTTCTGTGTAACCACCCCTGTTTCGTTGATACCGCCGCCATTCGTGCAGCATTGGTTGATATTGAAGTAGCGTCTATCTGTTGATAGTCTGCCCTACCTTCTGCTTCTTGGCTAGCTGCCAGTAGTGCTAGGTTCTGCCGCTCACAAAGAAACTGAAGACTTGATCAGTCTAAGGTTTAACTTGAGTCTTGATATCCTGTTGGCGTGAAGTCCCTGCTACCCTAGCATAACTGTGCTTAAACCGCATAGTTGATATTGAAACAAAGCCTTATTCCAACCTTGCACACCCTCTTGACAGGTGATACATACCCTACTTCCCCGAACACACACACACACAAGTATTAGGATTAGGATTAGTGATTTGTTTTGGTTTTGGTTGGTTTGAGTAGAGTGACTAGTTCGCTTTTCTCACTAGTCAATCCATTAGATTTCACGGCCACACCCTAGTGCACCGTTTCACCGGCAGCAGGCCATAATACCCATAGTTAAGAATGCCTTCTACGCCATTGGCCATTCACTATTCAGGCTCCCACCCTTTACTGTTCCTATTCATTCTGTCTATCTCCTTTACTTCTCTCTAAAATCTATAAAAGCCAGCTGTGTACTCTGTATTAGCCAGTAAACTATCCCCCAGATATTCTGTTGGCGTGAAGTCCCTGCTATCCCAGCATAACTGTGCTTAAACTGCATAGTTGCTATTGAAACAAAGCCTTATTCCAACCTTGCACACCCTCTTGACAGGTGATATGTATCCTAATTCCCTGAACACACACACAGGAGTATTAGGATTAGGATTAGTGATTTGTTTTGGTTTTGGTTGATTTGAGTTGAGTGACTAGTTCGCTTTTCTCACTAGTCAATCCATTAGATTTCACAGCCACACCCTAGTGCACCATTTCACCGGGTTTTATACCTGAGTGGATATCATACCTCCTTTGACTCGTTCTGGGCTCCACCTCACATTCTGACCTACGATACACAGTCTCCTAGGGAGGACACCGTACAGTCCTACTGCTCAGGGAACACACAAGCTATTAGTGTCTATTGGGTTTATCCTGGTTGGGGTTCTCGTTGGGTTACTCACTGTTTAGCCGACCCAGAGGCCATTGCTGATAGGGTGTGTTGATCACCAATAGATCGGCACTGCACTCGTTCAACCTGTTTCTGCCTCAACTCAACTCTCCCCTCTGTTCCAAGTGTGGAACTTCATAATACTCCTTGTAGGTCTCGGGAGATACCCATTTCCGAGGTGTTTCCCAGAAAGGGTTCTTGAGAAAGAACCTTAGAACACCTTTAGAGTTGTGATCCAGATCCTCGGAATAGCCAACCACCTGTTTTGGTGTATCCGCTGAAGCGCGTGGTTGGTGTGCGTGCATGAAAGCGGAAATCCATCTGCCAACCACACACACAACCAAACCAATAAGCGCAGTGAGGTCGGGGCTCCACACAAAATATATGTGTGTTGCCAATCCAGTCGAGTGACGTCGAACTGGTCCGGTGTAGCGAGTGTGTTCGATAAAGTTTGGGTGGCAGCGCGGCCAGCGCGCCGCCGAGTGTGAGAAACACGATCAAAATTTCCTTCCACCGATTCTCCTTCCTCCTTCGCCGTCGAATCCATCCGATCAATCTTTCTACCCCCGCGTCACCGAACCCAAACCAAACCCAAAACCATAAATCCATTCCAGACCAAACCATCATGTCCATCCAAACCAACTGTAACAAAAACATAAGGACTGCCACCGACATTGCCGGTGACAACCAGTACGATCCTGCACTGGGTCTACCTGTTTCAGGGCGACGCTCCATAGGTCGTGCAGGGTGCTGGGATCGAGTCTCGAGGACGCTTCGACCGTCCAAAACAAAAGAAAACCAAAAAAAAACCAAAAAGTGGGGTGAAAAGTGGGGCTGTATTCCTCTCTCTATCGAATTTACATCGAGCTTTATACCTACTCTGTTTGGGCTGCACAGCCAATCACAAACAGCTATTGTTCACATAGAAACCATTGCTCAGACGAAACGTGTTCCTGTTTCCCTACAACGCGTTTCCTT
Organism: Mycena olivaceomarginata; assembly: GCA_029378375.1. Lineage (NCBI taxonomy): Eukaryota > Fungi > Basidiomycota > Agaricomycetes > Agaricales > Mycenaceae > Mycena > Mycena olivaceomarginata. The sequence goes on from JARKIC010002992.1 coordinate 34,346, forward strand.
CCCGACACGCCACAGACCAGTGCGCGCTGTTCCCATCAAGCACGTGTCCGTGAACTCCTCGGCGTTGCAACTTACTCCCGCGAATATTCAGAAAATCGCAAAATCAGCGCGTTTCGGCTGATTTCACCACTGGACACATTGCCGGCTCATCATCTCCCCCTTTGGAAAATCCTGACTGTCCCCAGTCAGCCGTGCACCTCCAGGCTCCCTTGCGTCTCCAATCCAACATCATGAACAGCAAGTTCAGGTCGTCCGGCATGACCATGCCCATCTTCCCATCTTTTCTCCTGCGTAATGCGTCACTGACCTCGTGCATCTTCCAGCAGCCGTCACTCGGGCCCGGGGAATGCTTCGCCTTGCACTCCTCAGCTTCTGGGCTAATCCGCCTGTGTTCCATCCGCAATGTCAACCACATCACAGCACAAAAGTTCTGAGTCCTCAGAAACATTCCTTCTCGGCGAAACGGCTGCCCCCCAGCATTGTATTTGTCCTCGCCTTTGATTCGTCCATGTTTTTCTGCTTTCTGTGCCTATCCTTGCGGTTCGGGAATTTGCGCGGTTGTTGGAACACCGTCTCAGCCCGCCTCCAACACCTTCCCCTGTTTCTTCATCAAAAGCGGCATGAAGGGTCGCTTTTTGAGAATTGATCCGTTCCCATCCGAATTCTTCTTCACAACTTGAGTCTCCTGCCTCAACTAATTCTGCAAGAAACTCGCAGCCAGCTCCGAATCCCACGATTGTTGATTTGGGCCTGTCTCGCACATCCGTAGTTGTGTTTGGATGGTGCGTGGTTCATCCTGAACCAACCCAATCTCGCTGCGCATTTCCTTCCGCAGAGCGCCAACATTCTCTTGTCCATCTCAGAGGTCTTCCAACCTCAAATCCCTGTTTTCCTGCATTCGTCGCCCGAGCATATCCATCCCGAGGTGAGTTTCTTGTGTTCTTGGGGCGGGTCTCTGGTTTCCTTTAACTGTCTCTGAATAGAGCACAGTTTGTCTTGAACCATCTCCTTGCGCAGAACATCCACATTGTCTCCTCCGCTGTTGAATACATCCCGGCAGTCCTGCGAGCTCGAATCCTCGATTTCGTGCATGCGACGCCCAAGCATATCCATCTCGAGGTAAATTTCTTCGTTCCTTGTCGTTGCAGCCTCCTTGATACTCTTCAGCTGTCGCTGAACGGTCTGCAGTTCATCACGAATGCTACTGAGTTCGTCTCCCAACATGGCTGTCTCATGCCATAACCCCTGAATCGGTCTTGACACCACGCTGTGGATGCACTGATGTCTGCAAATACAGCCATCGTCTTCTCGTGCCATTAAATTCATTCCCAGGAGTCTTGGCTCGATTTCTCCGAAGCTGTTTCAATCACGCACACGCGATCCTCGGTGAGTGCAACTGCACCCCTGGCTGGAGTCTGTGTAAAACTCTCCACAGTATCGGAATGTGCGCCACGCGACCTCGCCAAATCCCTTGGTTTCTCGTCGTTCTGAATCCCATGCATCGACGAGCGGTTGCGGGCTGAGATCTCCCCCTGGGCTCCGTCCGTCCCATCGCTTTTGAAGGTACGAGATGTCCGTTCTCGCGACCACCTTCGTGATCTGAACGAGGTCTTGCAGTGCTATGGCGGCGTCCCTTTGCCATGCGGATCCATCGCTCGTCTGCACGTCAATGCCGAGTTGTTGCAGCAAAACCAGCATAATTTCCTGCTCCTCCACGGCTCTGCATATGCGACGGTTGAACACCAAAATCCATCATGCTCAAATATCTCGTGCATGTGTTCCCGTTCGTCACCAGCACCGGCGACCGCTGCAAACCGCTTCACCAGCGAGCAAAACCGGATGTTAAACCGTCGGAGTCGCCCCTCCTCATTAGGTCCAATCCCATGAAACTCCGAACAAAGCTTTTCCAAGCTTTCGAGCGATCCACACTCGTGCGCCACTAGTCCAGGGTACAGTCGCAAAATTTCTATCCGGAAATTTGCATATGTATGAGTGCTCCAGGTTGTACGTGTCCCAATCCCCGCCAGATGATCGCAAGCCGACAGGCAGATAACTTGTCAAGGGCACTTTCCGCTCCTGTCGTTTCCAACATTCCCCAGTTCGATAATTTCTTCATCTGCCACCTTTGTCTCCCACCACCACACAATCATTTCACTCTGAACCTGCGTAGAACGCGCATCCAAGCGTACCCCGATACCGTCGACGTTGCAGTCCACGCAGTCCAGCACGAACCGCGTTGCAAACATAATTCTCACAACGCTAGCACCCGCTATCCTGGGCTGTAGTCTCGTCCATTTTGGCTCCCTCCACTTCCACGCTTTTTCCGGTGAGCCCTGCGGTTCGATGATGGCTGCTGAGTCGTGCTATTGCAGCTTTCTGCTTCTTCGTCAGAAGGGGTTTGTAATTTCGAGCCGCCGCTCTGCCACCAATCCGCTTGTCTCCTCTTTCATCCAGTTCAACAGGAACGTCTGGTCCGAGTCTATTTCCGCTTGTGGAAGGATGCATCCATATTTCGCTGCCGGAGTCTTGTTTGGATGGTACGTAGCTCGTCTTGAAGCATACCAAGTTCGTGAGCATATTCATGCGCAGAACATCAACGGCCCCGTCTCGTTCTGTGTCAAATATATCCTGGAAGCCTGTGAACTCGAGTCTTCGATTTCGTGCATGCGACGCTCGAGCATATCCATCTCGAGGTGAGTCTCCTTCATTTCTTGTCGTCAGCAGCCACTGTATGCCCCTTCAGCCGCCGCTGAATCGTGCGTAGTTCGTCTGAACGATCCGAGTTCGTCTCCCATCACCGCTGTCTCCTCCCATAAGCCGTTAAATTGGTCTCGACACCACATGGAAACCTCCTGCAATTCCTTCCCAACCGAGGTCTCCAAGGTACGCATGCGCTCCGTGAGCGCGCTGATTTCTGCAGGCGCCGTTTCCACAGGCTTCTCACCAACATCTTCAGTCTTCCAGCATGGTTGCGCCATTCCCAAATCCATGACCTCTTTCGCAACGGTAACCGCTCCATCCGAAACTTGTGTGAAAACTTCCAAAGAGTTGTTCCGTGGTGCATGGTGCGGCTCGGGAGCTGGGATATCACCGAGAACTTTATTCGCTCCATCCCCATGAAGGTACGAGACATCCGTTCTCGCAATTGCCTCCGCAATCCCAACCAGTTCCCGCAGCAATATGAGGTCTTCCTTTCGCTGTGCGTGTCCTTCCTCCACCTTCAACGCAACCCCGACCTGCTCAACATAACTCGTGCGATCTCCCTCTCCTCAAAGCTCTGCATACGCGCTTGGCGAAGACACATCCAAGTCCTCAATATTTCGTGCACGCATCTCTGTTTCGTCACCAGCACCGGCGGTCGCTGTAATTTCTGGACGAGCGAACGGAACCGGATACCGAACCACCGGAGTCTCCCCTCCTCGTTCTTTCCAACTCCATCAAAACTCCGCACAAAGCTTCCAACCCTGCGAGTGATCCCGACTCGCGCGCACCGATCTCGGGGTATGAATGCAAGATCTCTTTCCGAAAATCTGCATACAAGTGCGCCGCGTCGTATGTCTCCAGTCCTCTCCAAAGCGATCGCATGCTGACAGGCAGATAGCTAGTCAACAGTGCTTTCCGGTCCTGGTCCTTCCCGACATTCCCGAGTTCGATAATTGTGTCCACCTGCTCGAGGAAATCAACGAGGTCATCGACACTGTTGGTGTTCAACGCCGGCGCATATTTTTCCCAAGGACGCGGAATGTGAAACAATCCAGTCGGTGTGTCGCTTCGGGCGTCCACCCCGCATCGTTGTTGTCCTGTATCTCGTGTGTGTTCGTAGCCAAGAATAAATATTGTTTGTGGTCGACTCCGCCAGCAGAATCGAACACCGTGTGCTTTATGTGAATATGATGCTTGCCCCGGCTTTTCGTCGTCAAACGTCTGGATGAGCCCCTCGCGGTGGGCTCCAGATGAAGCGCGTGGTTGGTGTGCGTGCATGAAAGCGGAAATCCATCTGCCAACCACACACACAACCAAACCAATAAGCGCAGTGAGGTCGGGGCTCCACACAAAATATATTGTGTGCAATCCAGTCGAGTGACGTC
>JARKIC010002993.1:0-38431 GCA_029378375.1 Mycena olivaceomarginata
TCCGTGAAGTCGCCCAAGATGCCCCGCTACTTAAATACAAAGCGCTGAAACACATGGAAACGTCCAAGAATAAGTAAGTATGAGTAAAATAGTCCGTTTATCCGTCCGACTTCCGTGTATCCGTCGTAAGAATGGGTATCTGAGTCCTTCTATTGGCTGCCCATGTCGAGCACGCCATCCTGGTGCGATCCTGTGCACATGTACGATCGGTCAGACTGTGCCGGAGCCATCACAACCAATCCCCTATGTCGATCCCGACTGTATATGCTGTTCCTCCCAATGCCGGTGCCTTTCCCATCTACCGGAACATCTGGAACTGAAGCCCCCAGTCCGTAGCTCTCCAGGGATACCGCATTCGAAGTACTTCCCAGTATGGGTACTTGCTCCAGGAGCCAACAAGTGTAGGTCCAAGTGATCAGACCCTCGCTTAGTGACCATCCCTTATCCGGAATGCCCGGGACGGCGTGGATCCATCAAGATATGATGTTCCCAGCCCCTTCCAGTGATCATATGATCAGAACGCGTTACGTGTCTCATGTCCAACACACCACAACAGGATTCCAGTCCGTCCCGTCTAGTTCCGTGAGCAGGAATAGAGTAGACTTCACGTTCCACTTGATCGTTGGGCTACACATCTCCTACAGGTTTCGGAGCGAGCACATGCCAATGGTTCCAGAGCATTCCTCCCCGTTCCCATCCGTTACTCAGTGGTTCCTGCCCTGCCAGCTACTTGGGAACCTCAGTACTGACGCTTCTGGAGCGTAGCCCGGCACATGTCTTGTCATGAAAACGCGAAAAAGCGAAGATTTCATGGGTGGACAAATCCCGTGCTTATCACCGGGAGAGTCGGAACGAGGACTCTGGGTGTCGCTATTGATCTCATAAGATCTAAGCTTGAGAAAAAATTAATATAAGGTGCAGAGCTCTCAAGGAACTGACATACCTTTTCCATAATTAGTTTCTTTGCATTCTCCTGCTCTTGGACTGTCCAGTTCATACGAATCCATTCAAAACGAATTGACGGGTTGATGACTGGAGGAATGTAAACTCAAGTAAGCACGTGGCTATACTAAATAAAACGATGAAGTGGATGGCTGGTACCCAGCTCAGAACTATTAGCCATTTTTTCTGAAAGTAATTTCTATGGCTTCTTTACCATTTAGGCTGGTCACCTGTTTAATTTTTGGGCAGTTCTGGTGGCCGGTGGCTGAAAGGCACTGGCTTTACGATTGTGTTTGTTTAAGTTTGCCTCATGTCTGAAATCGCTGGTACCCAGCTCAGAACTATTAGCCATTTTTTCTGAAAGTAATTTCTATGGCTTCTTTACCATTTTGGCTAGTCACTTGCTTGATTTTTGGGCAGTTCTGGTGGCCGGTGGCTGAAAGGCACTGGCTTTACAATTGTGTTTGTTTAAGTGTGGCTCATGTCCGAAATGGCTGGTACCCAGCCCAGAACTGCGAGCTATTTTTCCTGTAAGTAATTTCTATGGCTTCTTTACCATTTAGGTTAGTCACTTGCTTGATTTTTGGGCAATCTGGTGGCTGGTGGCCAAAAGGCACTGGCTTTGCAATTGTGTCTGCTTAAGTTTGCCCAATGACCGAAATGGCTGATACCCTTAACTGGCAGCTATTTTCTTCTGTAGGTAATTTTTCGCATTGAGCAATTTTTTTTTTGGTTTCCACTGGTTTGAACCTGATAGTTTAAACCGTGGCTTAGTTTGAACCAGCTTAAACCACCGTTAAACCTGGTCAACAGTTTAAACCATTTCTTGCTTTTAAACCTGTGGGGTGGTCTAAACCACCTACAACATTGGCAATGTGGTGATTTTGATCTTAAACCACCCTGTTGCTCACCAGTTGGTGCCACAGTCATCCCTTGTGCAATCAATCCATTGTCATTCCAGGCCCCGGCATTTGGTTAGTAGGTGGTGGTGCATTATAGAGGATAGATGTGGTTGTGGTGGACTGCTGGCATAGATGAGAAAGCGAAGCAGGGTTGATCTGGACCGGAAAAATCTGCACACTATGCTGTGTTGATCACTAGTAGATCCACTACTAGACTGACAGTCACCAAGCTTTCAAACCAAGCTTAAAGGCCAAGATCCAGTTCATTCTATAGAAGGGAAAAGTATTGCTATGATTTTCACTTGTACTACTCAACTCAAGTCGACTTGAGTGACTTCAAGTTGACTTGTGTTGACTTCGCAAGTCGAATCAAGTCGACTTGTGACTTGACTTGACTTGGAGGCCTTTCGAGTCAAGTCGCGGCAACACTAGATCGAATGATGGGTGTTGACATGAACGGATCACTCAATGACAAAATAAGATTTGTCATGTTCAGAAAAAGGTCACACAGCGACCGGTTGAGTGGGGACACTCAATATTTATGAAAAGGGGAGATGACAGACCTGGTATTGGGGCACCCGGGCATTTATTCAAATCTGCTTGAGTTGCAACATACTATAATGTACTTCACTACATTACGACATCATCTCACAAGGGCTAATGCTGGCCTGAGCAGTTAGCTAAAAGGGATATAATGTGTCTCGAACCATTAGAAAGGCGCTGGACAACAATCCTGGTAAAGGGTTGAGGTGGGAAGTCGCTAATGGAGCAATCACGGAAAGTGCCTTACCATCCTGGAAACGGATTGGGGTTACTGCACATCCCTGACTAAGGGCATATTACGAGGGAACATCCTTCTGGACCAGAGGGATCACTGTTGGGCATCATCTGACGTCTCCAGAACTGCCAAGAGAGGACTGGACTTGGTCGATCTACCAATTGACTAAGAAACCGTACTCGGGTACTAGGAAGCGGCAGCTATCACGAATTTCAGACAAATCACTTAAGCGGTTCAAGGCGGAACCATTTGAGCATGCGGTTACCAAGGAGGGTAACGGAGTGCTGACGAGGAGGTCGGCTAAAAGTTGACATATCAACAATATCCCATCACGATCGTTCTGAGCGATGTAGATCTTGACTCATCATTAAGCTCGGCTCGTTGATGTTTCTTATAAATCTCTCTCAATTTTACTAATCGCTTGATATCTGACAGGAGTTCATCGGCTAGCAGCCATACCACTAGTCATATACCCTGAACCCTATTGCTCGTTTGTATCAGTCTCGTTTATATTTAGAATCCTGTAACGTTGATGAGCCGGCACTTTGTCCAGTGGTGAAATCAGCAAAAACAGGCTGATTTTGCGATTTTCTGAATATTTGCGGGAGTAGGTTGAAACGCTGAGGAGTTCACAGACACGTGGTTGATGGGAACAGCGCGCACTGGTCTGTGGCGTGTCGAGAAGGAGACATGTTGGAAGGAAACGGGAACACGTTTCATCTGGACAATGGTTTCTATGTGAACAATAGCTGTTTGTGATTGGTTGTGCGGACCAAACAGTGTAGATATAAAAGCTCGATGTAAACTCGATAAAAAAAGAATACACCCCCACTTTCACCCCACTTTTTTGTTTTGTTTTGTTTTGTTTCGGACGGTCGAAGTGTCCTCGAGACTCGATCCCAGCACCCTACGCAACCTATGGAGCGTCGCCCTGAAATGGGTAGACCCAGTGCAGGATCGTACTGGTTGTCGTTGGCAATGTCAGCGGCAGTCCTTATGTTTTTGTTACGGTTGATTTGGTTGGATTTGGTTGGAACAGGTTTCTGGTTCGGTGACGCGGTGGTGGAAAGAATGATGAGATGGATTCAATGGTGGGAACAGAAGGAGACATGGAGGAAACTATTTTGGTTCTCGATCACCACACTCAGCGGCGCGCTGGTCGTGCCGCTCTATTTGTCAATATCACGCTGGCATTCAATGTTGATCACCTGGATTGCAGCACACATATATTTTGTGTGGAGCCCCGACCTCACTGCGCATACTGGTTTTGTTGTGTGTGTTGTTAGCAGATGGATATCTGCTTTCACGCATGCACACCGACTCCGCGCTTCAACATATTTAAGTGGATGGTTATGGGAGGAACACCAGTGAATCTCACCCCACCTGTTGGACGCGAAGTTACTAGACTTCACGCTTAACCGGTAGAGTAGTCATTCATTCGGAGACACCCAGAAGCTATACCAAGTTTCGTTTGTTTTCCCTGTTTGAATATTATCTGTGTTGGATTTGGATCTTTATAAACGACGCGTGAACATATTGGATAAACGGAACAGACGTGTGGAATATAAGGAAACAGATCGGACTTGACAATTGGTTGTAATCTCGTAAAGGATTAGCAATCGCGGATACTATTTGGGATCGGGATTCATAAGAATCACTTGTTTTACACATCAGAGTATTATCTCCAAACCTAGACCCACATCATACAAAACCGTTGAACATAAAATCTCGTTTGTCTATCCACAATTGCGCCTAGAACAGATTCGAGCAAGTTTTATCTATACAACTTGTAGACCTGTAAAGTCTTGCTTCTTAAAGAGAACTAAAGTTCAAATTGCCACAATCTATACTGGATTGGAACCCTGAACTTGCACGAAGACTATAGTGTTTGAGTTGTTGTAGTCGCATTATCGAACCGCATATTCATTTACAAGGTTTGTTTTGTGGTTATTTCACCGCCAGCCCATAGTCAGTGTTTCAACGGGTTGTATCCACACCCTGGGTTGTATACCTGGGTGGATATCACACCCTCTTCAACTCGTTCTGGGTTCCGCCTCGCATCCCGACCTACGACATACGACCTCCTAGGGAGGACGCCGTGCGATTGGTCCTACTGCTCGGGGAACACATGAGCTATTAGCATCTATCGGGTTTATCCTGGTTGGGGTTCTCGTCGGGTTACTCGCTGTTTAGCCGACCCAGAGGCTGCTGCTGACACCCTTGACATTTTTGCATTCTGGCAACATATTCAACTTATTGTACAGTAAGAATTTTCGGGTTCAGTTACTCTCCACGGAGTATTCGAGATATGCACTGGTTCCAGGGACTTGTCCCTCTTTGTTTACATTACTTTTTCTACTATATATACTTCACATATCCTTTACTTCAAAAAAAATAATACAGAGGATGGTCCCGCCCCAGTTTCGCATGAAGTAGCACCCTATCGTCGCAGGCCTCCGTCGTTGCCTGTTGATCTCGTTCCCCTTGTCCCTCGTCGTTCACAGCGCCCCTCACCACCTCATATTTTATATTCCACCTTGCCTTCCTGTGAGACCTGGACCTGGTCGGCTACCTCGCACACCCACGTTCACTTTGAACGTATCACCTTTCCTTACCTCCCACATTCCGGATGTTGGAAAGCGACAGTTGCGCACAAGCTCACAGTCACGGGGATTTCAGGTCGAACAGGAACGATATTACAAGGCAAAGTATCGGTCATATGTAAGGTAAACTAAAGCTGTAAATGCTGTGGGCTACGCTAGGCTATGCTTAAATCGACTCGATCCTGCTGGCTTGGAATGCTGAGTCTGATCGATATTCTGGTCTCAATCCGATTCAGAGAGTCTTCTCCTGCTGCTGCGTTCTATGACAGTTATTATCGTCATTTATTCTACGTTCATGTTCAGGTCTAGAACTCAGGATCAGCTCCATCAACTGCCAACATTCAACAATCTCCAACCGCATTTTGCAACTCAGGGCGCCATCAGACCGGATTAGGTGTCGGCCGGCATCACACGGCAAGTCCGACACCGTCTATCATCATCCCACTCGCTCTGCCCCGCAGCGAGCTCTCAATCTCGGTCTTCACTGCCAAGCTTGTTGTGGGTGTCACTAGTTATGGGCGCTCGTTCCGCATGACTGTACGGGACCTATGTGCACCTACACGGGTCCGGCGCCCGGCGCTGCGCCTGGCCCTTGCACCCAGACGGCAGGCTACATTTCTAAGGCGGAGATCAACGACATCATCGCGCACCACCCTGGGGTGCAGGCCTTCCACGACGCCGCCAGCGACTCCGATGTCGTGGTCTACGACTCTGTTCAGTGGATCGCGTACATGAGTGACGCGACCAAGGCCACGCGTACCGCCATGTACAAGGGATTGAACATGGGCGGCGTCAGTGACTGGGCGGTTGACTTGCAGGCCTATCTGGCACCCCCAAGCCCGACTGCACCGACCCCACCGGCAGAATCAGGGAACTTCTCAGACCCGATCGGTCCAAACGGGTGGATGAACCCATATCTGCAGAACTGTACTATAGAACAAGCTGACATGATAAATGAAGCGTGGTTGGAGGCTGCGACACTAGCCCAATATCACTATGAGTGGTGGGCTAATCAGAAGTGGCAGGACGCAATGACGCTGTACGTAGGCGAAAACTCCAAAAATGACTAGTAAGCCGTGTGTTTCCAAGAAGGAAAATGGGGAATTGACTAAACGAAAGAACAGTTCTTGAATCACTGGAAAGGGGCCGCTGTATAGTGGGTTCCCATCTTCCATGACTTCCTGTCCCGGGCCTCGAACTGACCAACTAAGCAGGAAACGTCGAAATTAGTATCTCGTCCATTATGGCAGGCGTGGGGTGCAGCCCCCGGCCAGTACATACGGTTATTTCTACTGCTATGAACCCGACGTCCCGAAGGCCAACGACCCGGGATTCAAGCCGACGTGTGTTCCCAAAGGCAATGTGACGACGTATACAATGTCTATACATGGGACGATCTGGGCTTCTTCTGGTCAGCCCATATGTCGTCTTTTGTCCCCTCTGGTTCAGCGAGAAGCTCATCTCACTCCGAAACAAGACGGGCACGGCCAACGGTGATATTAACATGCAAACGACCATGGATTATTGGCGGCCAGTGCGTGCCCGCTCAATTTTCCACGAGACATACCACTGGAAGACGACTGTGTCAGAGCCGAGGTGTCTGGACTACGCATACAAGGCCCTCGCCGTCACCAACCTCGCGGTGAGCGATCAGTCAAAATTCACCACAACGCAGAGTCTTGGGCACAGGCTGTCCTAGCCATTTACCTGCAGAAAACCTTCCACTTGTCAAGCCCGCCGCTTCCTGAAGGTTACAGGGCACAACTGCGGATTTCATTGAAGGCTCCGATCTTGTCGAGATAGTCTTCGATTCGGCGCCTACGGCATGGAACCCCCTGTATTGAACATGAACCAGAACTACCGCCCAGACATGACCAACGTGGTCATGCTATTGTCCATTGGGGCTCTAACTTCGGGAGGAGAGTACGTCTAAAATATCTCGGGGTCCTCACCTTCCGTCTTTAGTGGGAGCTAATCCACCTACAGACCATGCACTGACGGGCTCTGGTAGGCTCGTAACCAGCCTGCCTATGGCACTCTAACAAGGCGAGCTTGTTGCCGTAGGAACGGTCTGGGAAGCTATGTTCTTCATCGCAACCAAAATGGTGGGCACAAGCCATTCTGCCTGATGGTATCCAACTGGGCGGGACATAAAGTCCACTCGGCCAAGTCTGTCTGCCACCGCTGCGGGCGCCTCGGCCATGTTGCACGCCGCTGTGTTGCTGACATGCCCTCCGACGTTAAAAACATGTTCTTAAACGCTGGCATTGCTTGGGACAACTCGGACTCGGACTCTGAAATCAACGTCGCTGTCTTTGCCGAGGCTTTTGACGTCGATGTTGTCATCCCCAGCGATGCTGCCGACGACGACGACATCATCCTCCTCACCGACACCGCTGGGTCGCTTTCACTGACCGACGCTTTGAAGAGCAAGGGGGAGCATGTTGCGAAGAAGAAAGCTCGACGTGGGAATCTTGCCCGCAAAGCGACCACTCCCTCTGCTGCAGCTTAGCGGTTTTTGCAGTCTTCGCGCGAGGGGGTGTGTTGGAATTTGACGGCTTGCACGCTTGTCTACTGCATCCGCCGTTCATTAAACATTTGGTTGTACAGGGGGAATTATTAATTACTCTACATACATATAATCTGTCCGGTAGTTTAGCTAACGTGTCCGTTCTTTGCCTTTTCGCGTCCCCGTTTTACAATTGTTTCCCCTTGTTTCCCCCGCTATAACGGCTGGTAACGAGCCTAGTTCCGATCGCTGATGAAGCGTTAGACAACCCTTAGATATCACGTTAAGGAGAACGACAAACTTCTGACGGCAAAGAGGATCCTATAGAACGATTGCCTAATAAATTAGGAATCGTAACTGATGCCGCAGCGCTCGTGACGGATCGAAATGGAATTCCTGGAACGTCGCCACCCCGTCGAAAATTTTCAAACGAGACACTAAGTTGTTGCGGCCCTCTTTTACCGACTCCGCGCCGTACGTGTTGCGCCTACTACCCTGTGCGCACTTGACGCTCGCGCCCACGTATGCGGCCACTGAGAAATTCAACGCCCGAGTGGTTTGGCAACGGTTAATTTACATTGTCCGTCGCAGCGAAGTACGTGTCTGCCTGTTGGTCGTCGACCAACCCTGAGCCGAAGCATACTATGTACGTAGGGTTTGCTGATGATTTCGCCGAGGCGTCAATAGCTACCGTCCTTCGCGTCTGCCTAACCCATATCCTAGGCAATTACACGTACCTGTTAGCTCAATGTGTCCCACTTGGTATAGTAAATGTAATTTCTGCCGATATATCAAATTAGGGACTAGGACAAGGACATGACCATTACGTTTGTTTTCCTAGACAGTTATGTTAACGGTGTTCAACTCCAACGCCCGCATAATTGCCGCACGCCCACACGACAGTGGCGCAAGTCGCATGCCCACTCCAGACTCGAGTGTTTTCAGCGACAGCCTGAGTGTCGTGACTCGGGAAGTGAGTCTGAGTTTGAGAGTGTCGCCCCACTAGTTCGGTCTCGCCTTTTGCGGCCTCGGCTGCCCTTCCGTTGGGCACGAATTTAGATTGACCAAAGGCAGAGAATCAGCTGATGGCTCGAAAGCTGAAAGGCGGAGCCGAATTTTGACAGCAGACATTAAGGGCTTCGAACACGTAGTCTTATTAAAAGGTTGATTCAATTGATGAGAACCCTGAGCCTCCCGAGGCTTTGTCTCGGCGTCTTCCGGTGGGTACTGTAGCATTTAATTCAATTCGTATGTCACGGCTCACAGGCCCAAGAATTTACGATTATTTTCGTACTGGTCGCAGGTCACCGAATACGAATCCTCCAAACAGGTCATGAAATCGCCAGAAAATGGCTCAAAAAAAGATCGAAATTTCGCCTCCGCGCCACCCGCTTGTCAAGTAGCGCCGCGGCGTTCGCACGAGGTGCAGATGCGGAAGCAAATCGGTGATCTTGTCAACTTCCCTTCTCCCCATCGTCGCCAACTCGCCTCAGCTCACAGTTGCTCATGAATGCTGTTACATCGAAACAAAACAGGGACTACTTCTCGGGCACGTCGATTCCCGGCAGAAGACCAGCCATTGCAGCAAAGATGTCGGAAACGAGAAAATTGCAATGATTATGTGAGCGAATGATGCCAGTGCCCATTTTGGAATCCCGAGTGAAATCTAATTATTTTGAACCATTCTACAACTACCTGGTCATTGCTGGGAAGGCAAATATGAATATCTGAGGCCTCCTGTCAACTTTCGGCCGATTTACGAAAAAAAAATAGGGGTCACCGAAAAGTGAATCTCGTACGGCGCGGCCACAGGTCACAGGGGGTACGGATTGAATTAAATGCTACAGTACCTCTTGACCCCAAATTTTGATCCCCGCGCACTGACATGACATTTGGGCGGAAATAGGAAACGACTTCCCCGTCGAGCGACATTTATAACCTGCATTTGAGTTGATTCCACCACCTGCCTTTACAACTTAGATTCTTCGTGCCATGGACGCCATTACAGGGTATGTTCTCTTCGGCTATATAGCAGAAGCGTTAGCTCACTCAGATTTTCAGGGCAATTCTCATCGGAACTTGGGCGAGCTCTGTGAGCGACATTCGTGGTTGTGTGCGCCTCCGCGAAAGGCTAAACCTGGACACTAGCTTCTATACACGGCCGAGCTGTACCAGGCCGTGTATTATTACCGACACTTCAAGAACGATGATTGGAGATTGAAGGTATGGATTTCTTTCTCTCCAGTCTGAGTTACTCAAATATAATTGCAATGCTGCTGGATTGTTAAGACGCTGGTGTGGGTCACCGTCTCTATTGACACCGTCGGTCTCCTGAACGACTACGCGTGTGTGTATCTAGTGAGGATCTTACGTCTGGTCTTCGCCCTAATACAGTCTCCCTATTTATAAAATTAAGCCTGTCCGTCCGTCTGAAGCTTTTTAAGCTCCGCTCATCCCCGCTGATGCTGCATCACCGCGGCAACTGGCCGCCCGGTTTTCGAGTCCTCTTTCTCGCCGGCACATCGCCAAGCAATCCTTCGGCATTGGCGGCATGGGACGTCACCTTTCTAACAAACTTTGCACTAGCACTAATATGGACAGATGACTCCCACCACCCCGCAACAAAGGTTGCTGCGACGAACAAGTAGCCATGCAATAGGAACGGAACTTCAAAAACAGACATTTCATCTGGGATGAAGTGAAAGGCAATGTTGAGGGAATATCAAGTGTCAACTCAACTCAGTTCAATTCAACAAAGTGTGCGATAATTTTGGATGCTATCTTCCTCCCGATCACCCACTGTTTCATTCAGTTGCAAAAAAAACAAGAGGAGGGGAGGCCGCGAAGCGGCCGACCAGTCCCTTGTAAATTATATTGTTACTCCCGCAGTACACGATAACGCACGTTGGTATGTCAGAATTCAGCATCATACTTTGCCCGGCTGTCCTCATCCTATTTATTTGTCTCCAGGTGACACAGCGTACCTCGCTAAGGAAAACTGGGTCAGTGTCTTGCCAAACGGCCATACAACTGAGATGTTCAGACCTATTTCATGTGATGCTCCACTGGCAGACCATTCCGACATACGCTTTCACCACCAGCGCTGTTGCTGTTGGGGCCCAATCATATTTGGTCACTCGCTACTGGAAATTGTGCGTCCTTCATTTCATTTCTTGTTTCGTCTACCAGACACACTATTGATAATTACCAGCACTCATAAACATGTTATCACTCTGTTCTTAAGCCTCTTGATCCTCGCTGGGGTGCGCAGTCGATTCTTTCAACTCTTGAGAGTTCCAACAATCGATGCTCATATCTTGCTCAGTTGGGCGGCTCCTTCACATGTGGCGTGATGGTGTCCCTCGACTCCGCAGTCAAGGACCGCGTGAAGTTGAAGATCGCCGCGATGTGCGTCCTGTCCTGTTCACCTGCAATAGGTCTTGGCTTCTGAATCCGAAATATCTTTTCTTTGGTTCTCTGTTGCTTGTAGCCTTTGGCTCGGAACAGAGGCCGCAGCGGATCTTGCCATCGCAGCGGCGCTGCTCTGGGAGTTTCTGAGGACGAGACCGACTTCGGCCGAAACGCGGAAGTGCGTAGCGCATCATTATACATGTCTACAGCTTGGCTAACGATGCTGCAACAGTCTGGTTAACCGACTAGCCACACTGACGCTTCAAACCGGGACGGCCACGGCGGCGCTTGCGGTTGCGGCTCTAATTGGGTGAGTACCCGCCGCGGCCTCCGCCATACTTATCAAATCGCAATTCAGATATCTCCTGAGCCAGGAAAGCAACAGTATGTACTCGCTCTCATCAACCCACTCCAACTCATGATTAGGCTCATCATCAATTTTTAATTTTTGCCCGCACTTCCAATTTTCCTCGCACTTCGCTGGCTCGCCTATGTAGTCGGTATCGGGTTTGCTTGGTGCCTCGGCAGGACGTACATGCTCACTATGGTTTGTCCCTTTTCCTTCTCCTCTTCTCTCCTGTTTTAGTTTTAGTTCTCTCCTCGCAAGATGCATATCTTGTACGCAAGCTGACCCGCAACCCACTCTTTCTCTTACAGCTGTCAAACCTCAACATACGTAGATCGACGCGTGTATGGACCCCTTCGACGTCGAAAGCGGCTACCTCGACGACACGCAGTACAAGCGTCGTCTTCGCACAGCCTGGGACGGAAATGGATGCAAATCTTAGCGGGCATTGTGCGTTGATTTCGGTGTTTCCTAATTCTGCAGCATTTCTCATCCTTGTTAGATGCGTCCCGCACAGCCAAGGTATGCCTTTATCCTTTCCAATTTAAACAGGAAGCCTCGGATTCACCTTACTTTTTTCGGTTCTTCAAGAGCCAGGAGGGCCTGCATCCTGGGTCGATAACGATCAAGAGCAACGTACGTGACACACATACTTTTGAATGTCTGCAATTGTTTTGTTCGTGTCGCTGACCTGACGCCCCAGATGCACGGTCCAAAACACACAACGGACATCGAGATGGCCCCCCTGTCCTGGAGGAAGGAAGAAGAGGAATGAAATTTCAGAGATTCAAGTACTAAAGGGGGAACTCAATGGCATGCGTAAATCTCTCTCGCAAAAATCCTCGGTATTGTGGGGGAGAGCCAAAATATGATCATTGGGGACAAATTGCGGCTTGTAAATCATCGGATGTCTGACCCGGTCAAGGGAGTTGCAACCTTTATAGTAGCCAGAGTGAAACTTAAACCTGTAGCGACAAAGAGAAAGCGCTTGAGACAGGGGAACTGCAGGACCGATTCACGCCATGCTTGATTGCTTTCGGGTACCCAAGACAACCTAGGAGCAGAACGGATCCATGCCTTTTCAAACTCCGCTTTTAATCTATCATTGCAGGAGATCCTTGCCGGACCCTTCATGAAATTACTGACCTCAGTGCTTCATTAATCTTTTGTGGAAAATTTTTGCTCTTAGGAGCTTAGAAAGGGGATGCGAGGCCGCAAAGTGGCTGAGCGGCCGCTTTACTCTAAAAAATGCTCGAGATGTCGTGTTGAAGGCGTGATGATTGAGCTGGAGCGTGTCTCTGGGTTTAACCCAGCTATAACCTATATGTCCCATTTGTCCCTCAAGGGTGGATTAAGAACCAAAAATCTGCATTCAGACAGCATTGCCAAGTTGAGTCGAGTGCCAGCGTTGCAGGAGAGAAGGCAACTTAAAGCGAGGTGAGGTCGGTGGAACGTGGAGATAATTGGAAGGAAGGGACGTACCACGCGATGAGACCCCGCTGAGCGTCGTGAGTAGCGCAGAGTTGCTGTGCGCGCTCGGGCCAGTCGTGCTTGGGTGGCACTCGGTGTAAGTTATTAACGCTAGAGGCGACTTGCGGTGGAGACTGAGGCGCCGGTGAAAAAATTAGACGAGTAGAGTGCACGATAGGATCGTCCCGAGCGCTGCATATTCGGGAAGAGACCGAGGGGGGAATGAGCTGAGGAGAAAAGGTGTCAAAAAAACCGATACAAGACAGGTCAGCCGGGCTTGGGAGAGATGGCAAGCCATGTGGGATCCCAGAGGAAAATCCCGAGAGGGATCCAAGAGCATCAGCGGACTGCCAGGCAGAGACCAAAGGGAAAAGATATTCGCAACAGCATCTTGACTTGTCGTTACTGTAATATTGATTCACTTTCAATTCACTTTTGTGAATCACGGTCAGGCTCAAGCCAAGGCGCCAGGCCAGTATAGCGGAAGATCGTAGGAGCCCGAGAGAAACTAGAGAAGCGCGGAAAATCAAGTCACGGGGCAGCCGTCGTCTTTAAGAGATCATCGAGGAAACGAAGAGCCGGGTTGTTAGACATCAAGGGTTACAACGCCATCAACACCGCCACACTTGTCGCGCCGGCCTGCTGCTCTTGAAGCTGCTCTTCACCCGAGGCGCAGCGCTTGGAGTTGGTCGCAGACGCAGTTTACCGCTTTTCAATAGGCCTAGGATGTACTGTTGCTTCTGACTTGACAGATGGACAACCTCCGAATTCCGTCTAACGGTTCTCGACCATATCTCCTGTCTGTTACCCTTCAATCTTTTGCGCCCGCAGAATGGCAGTACAAATTAGGAGGGGTGAAGGTTGAGAGTCGGTGCCCACACCTGCAGTGGGTGCTGTTGTTCTCCAGTCGTATTGATTTCTTCATGTGGCTCACCACCCACGCGGAACCCGCGTCCTCACCTCCATTGCCTCCATACCAGAAATTCCAGAACTATGACGGTATTCATCGTCAAATATTATCTCCTTATTTTTGATGAAAATGCACGATGCACATGCAAGTGTTTTGGGGCAACTTTCAGCTTGTAGGTTCACATTCCCTGAGGGACAGTGGTTGAAAAGTTGGACACCCTGTACACTTTGAGGCTCAATATCATCGCTAGGTCGCAGTCGAACATATAGTAATTTGCTCCGTATATGCAGAGGCCTGCAAAGGGCCTGCCGTAGCCTTTGGTTGCGGTTTTCAAATTGAATCACAGGGATCAGCCGCACAACGGGATCCCCGAATACATACATCCCAAGGGATTCCAAATTATATAGCTAACTGGATTCATTCGGAAATCACCGTAAAAAGTTTTTTGAACCGTGGGAACCCTGGTATCACTCCAGGGGAAACGTCTATATGGTAAGGCCTTTTGAAAAAATGAACCTCTTCAACTCGGACCTGGGTTTACATTGCCACTTTAATGAGCACATGTGATGATGATTCTTGATGGAGTGGAACGGGTGCCGCTGGCATTGCCGAGACAGCCGAGGCGTGCTGCCCATGGCGCCGGTTCCGTTTACGAAGTCAATACTTAACCCAGGCCCAAGTCAAAACCCAAACTTTGGTTCACAACAAGATATTTCCTCGCAGCGAGTAGTCAACAATAATAATCAATAATGCTTGACGGCAACTCTTTAGAAATAGTACGTTCTGCACGCTCCGACATGGCCCGTAAGCCCTAAGCAACGGTACGCTCCTCGGGAGTCAGGATGGCATCCATTGAGTACGCCCCTAGAATGAAACTATCAGTGTCCGACAAATTGATGGGTGTTTAACCGGTACTTACACTTGAAATGACCATCGACCTAACCGAGTGTTCAATGTCAGTAAATGGCAGGAGTCTAAGCATGCAAGATACCCACCCGGTCATTGTACTCGACCCATACGGTTCCAGTGGCGAGGTTATCGCAAAGATTGGCCGGTGATCCAGGGAACTTGTGTTCAGCTCTAGTCAGCAGACAGGGGATGGTCGAATGCGCGGGCTCGTACATCGGGATCGTTGACAACGAGATTGTGTGAGTGATCTCCGTGGTCAGCAAGTGCCGCAGCGTCAATGGCGTTGTGCGCCTGTGGCGACACTGTATAATCTCAGTATACCGGCAGGGGACGGGAGAGACCAAAACTGACGTGCACCAAGTTCTGCACCCGTCATCAACGTGCAGTCCTTCTTGACCATGTTAACCGTTGCAGCTGAAATGCCTGCGGCCCAGGATAAAAGGGTCAAGAATGTCGACGTGAGGAGAACCATAATGATTTCGAAGTGGAGGTAAAT
Source organism: Mycena olivaceomarginata (assembly GCA_029378375.1). Lineage (NCBI taxonomy): Eukaryota > Fungi > Basidiomycota > Agaricomycetes > Agaricales > Mycenaceae > Mycena > Mycena olivaceomarginata. The sequence continues at coordinate 15,277 of JARKIC010002993.1, forward strand.
GGATTTGTTGTGTTTGTTCGTCGGGGGTTGGCTATCAAGGCGTGAAGTGAAAAGGCGAGAGGGATATCGAAGACTGAGGTTAGTGGAAGGCTCAACACCAACCTTTATACCCAAATTCCCGAGCGCTTCGCCCAGAGTATTCTTGTTGAACATGGCAACGGACGAAAGCGACTGGGGTTCTTTCTCTTGGATCCGAACACATGTGGCGGTCAGTGGCGAACACCGCAATAGTGGATAAGTGGGGCACCAAAGATCACGAGCAACGAAACGATTGCGCAGCTTTTGGATAGTGTAAGATAGCCTTGAAGCTGCGAGGGTCGCCGACACCATTTGAATTCAGAAGTAGCTATGCGCGATCAACAGGGAATAAATAGAAGGCATTGAATGTGAATGTGGTAAGTGACTATTTTTTGCAACCGCGTGAGGACGCGGCGAAGTGGAACGACCAGTCCAGTTCTCCCAACTATCCGTGAAATAGATGGCAAATGTGGGTTAGGATTCACAATCTAGATGTGGAGCGGGCGGGGAACCAGCCGACACGCGGACTTAGTCAGGCAAGATCGCCCAAAATTGGCACAAAATCGATGCTTCGAATGTTCGCACAGCCCTGGCTTCCCATTTGAATGCATCTTCTACACATTGTGTCGCTATCATGAAGACATAGTTTGGGCCCCTGGGGGCATCAACCACAGGTATCAGCTCATGAAAGCGACGCTCTCTTCTGGAGTTAAAGAGCCGAGAACCCCATCCGTTTCTGTATCGCATTCTCTCTGTTGCTATCCAGCTTGATAACGATCGAGGCGTTTTCTCCGCAAATAAGCTTGCGCGTTTGCTAGACACTAAACGGGCTTTATTACGCCTCAAGAACTGCTCTTTTTGGATTGTATTACACATTTTTACACTCACTCGTTTCATATATCGCAGGCCATCTTTTACGCTACGTAGGGCCAATGAGAGGAGGCGAATTCGAATCTTCGGGCATCTCGGGCTATGCTAGGGATTGATTCGAGGTGATTTATTCTACTCCACATCTGGATTGTGAATCCTAACCCACATTTGCCATCTGTTTCACGAATACCAATACGTTTGTCCAATGAAGTCAAATGCGATTTGCCGAGCTATTATGAACGAGGCTAGCAACATCACTACACAAGTCCAAATCTTACTACCTCTGCGCTATCAAGAGCCGCTTTGAATGACCCATATTTCCTTCACTGCTCGGAGATTGTATCCAGGATTCAGATGCGCTCGCAACGAACGGAGAGACCGCAGTGAATCATAAGCACATAGATTGTAGTCAACAGTTGCATTCCAACAAGCGACTTCTATCACCCATCATTCCTTTATTTCGCCGGCATTACATCCCTAGATGCGCTCGCAGCGGACAGAGCTGAACGCGTCGTTGAGGAACGCGGGGAGCGTTCCAAAGCCGGGTCTGGTTCCGTATAAGTGTCGCCGTTGCAGTTAGGGTCGCTGTGAACAGTCATTTGGTCAATATCAATCCGGCAGCCGGTAGACGGGGAGGACTAACGTGTACATGGTGCACGACCAGCCAGAATCGGGCCCGAAGCTCGAAATGTCGTCAGCGAACTCGCCGGGGAAGTTCGAGCACTGGTCGGCGAAGAAGCCGTAGTTAGTGCAGTCGCCAGAGAAGTTGGCGTCGGTGCAGATGAAGACGTGCCCGTCGACGAGTGGTTCGAGGGTCTGGGAGCGAGGCGAAAATGAGTATGAGGTGACTTTCACAAGATGGATGGGCTCACCGCGGGGGCAGCGTGGGCGGTGAGCGCTGCGATTGCAGCCGCGAGGACAACAAAGTTGAAGTTGAATTGCATTGTTGAGAAGGACGAGTAGACTGGAGAGGAACTGCTGAAGTCTGAGGTTTGTCGACCTCTGGGCAGGCTTTTATGTCTCTTCACCGCTCCCCATTTGAACCACACCCGGGGTAGCCGCGATACTCGGTTTTTGAGAATAGCTTGCTTTTGTCAGACTTCGCACAAGGTCGAGGCAGGTCCGGATTTGGCATCGGTGGTAGGTTTCCACCGAGGTATGGGTGGTTCAAAGGGATCCCGGTGCTCTGAGTCAGCTCTCATCTTCAGTGTTGTTGAACGTGGTGAGTAAGCTCAATCAATCGCGGCAGGAGATGGTCTTGCTATATGGTGGCAGCGGCGGTTGAGCCGTGTTATCTTCTCGATCTTTTTGGTTTTTACTCCGTCCTCGAGGGACAGATGGTACCTATAGGTTATAGCTGGGTTGAACCCACAGATATACTTCAGCTCTAAATCATCACGCAGAGTAATATTACCTCTAGTAGATATTTTGAGCTACATCGGCACAGAGAGCGGTAAACACGGGATATAGAACATTGTAAGCCGGTCGTCAATGAAGCGGTAAACGCGGGATATAGAACATTGTAAGCCGGTCGTCAATGAACACCGGACACGGACCGAACGTGCGACGGTGCTTTCTCTTCTACGCCGAGTTTCCTCCGCATTTGACTATATCCCGCGTTTACCGCTCTCTGTGCCGAGGTGTTCATTGACGACCGGCTTACAATGTTCTATATCCCGCGTTTACCGCTCTCTGTGCCGATGTAGCTCAAAATATCTACTAGAGGTAATATTACTCTGCGTGATGATTTAGAGCTGAAGTATATCTGTGGGTTCAACCCAGCTATAACCTATAGGTACCATCTGTCCTCGAGGACGGAGTAAAAACCAAAAAGATCGAGAAGATAACACGGCTCAACCGCCGCTGCCACCATATAGCAAGACCATCTCCTGCCGCGATTGATTGAGCTTACTCACCACGTTCAACAACACTGAAGATGAGAGCTGACTCAGAGCACCGGGATCCCTTTGAACCACCCATACCTCGGTGGAAACCTACCACCGATGCCAAATCCGGACCTGCCTCGACCTTGTGCGAAGTCTGACAAAAGCAAGCTATTCTCAAAAACCGAGTATCGTGGCTACCCCCGGGTGTGGTTCAAATGGGGAGCGGTGAAGAGACATAAAAGCCTGCCCAGAGGTCGACAAACCTCAGACTTCAGCAGTTCCTCTCCAGTCTACTCGTCCTTCTCAACAATGCAATTCAACTTCAACTTTGTTGTCCTTGCGGCTGCAATCGCAGCGCTCACCGCCCACGCTGCCCCCGCGGTGAGCCCATCCATCTTGTGAAAGTCACCTCATACTCATTTTCGCCTCGCTCCAGATCCTCGAACCACTCGTCGACGGGCACGTCTTCATCTGCACCGACGCCAACTTCTCTGGCGACTGCACTAACTACGGCTTCTTCGCCGACCAGTGCTCGAACTTCCCCGGCGAGTTCGCCGACGACATTTCGAGCTCGGGCCCGATTCTGGCTGGTCGTGCACCATGTACACGTTAGTCCTCCCCGTCTACCGGCTGCCGGATTGATATTGACCAAATGACTGTTCACAGCGACCCTAACTGCAACGGCGACACTTATACGGGAACCAGACCCGGCTTTGGAACGCTCCCCGCGTTCCTCAACGACGCGTTCAGCTCTGTCCGCTGCGAGCGCATCTAGGGATGTAATGCCGGCGAAATAAAGGAATGATGGGTGATAGAAGTCGCTTGTTGGAATGCAACTGTTGACTACAATCTATGTGCTTATGATTCACTGCGGTCTGAGCTTAATTCAACCACGTTTACCCATAGATGGAAGCTATGAATAGATTAGGTGAAGCTGGCTACCTCCGGGCTGGCGAGGGATTCGACTGAAATTGCCATATATCGCGTCGTCTGCTTGCCTGCTAGGCACGCTCTTTATTTCTTCTATATATTCTTCGCAATTTGGTTCTGAGGGAGCGATCTCCGATCGTTGAGAGAATGCCGAGATTCTGAGAATACCGGATCCTTGAATATCATCCAGTGTGCCGCTGAAATTTTCTGTATTACTAGAGGTGCTCGAGGCGAAATACACGACTGAGATCAAGTAATCTGAGCTGACCACAGCATTGGTCGTGGCAAGGTTGGATGTCAATTGAGTACTTTCGTTCAATTCGGTTTTTCATTCTTTCACTTTGGCTAAAACATTCCTCAAACATTTTTCCGTGGGCAGGTACGCTGGCATGATTGTTAAGAGATTGAGGCGTGACTGGCAAATTTCGGGCTGGCGATTCACAATATTTGCAACCCTCTCACACCGCAAATGGTAATATTTCCTATAGGTTGGAAAGTGTAACGGAAAATATCAGTTTCAAAGTGGTAGGAAAGGTGGAAGGATATTACCTATTTTCTAATCTCGAAAAGGCAAGCGGAAAGGACCATTTTCCGACATCATTTCACAACCACCGGAAACAATAAGATTCATCTTATTGTGAAAGGCGAGCTGAAAGTAAATCTTTCCGCTCGTTTATCACATAAGCTGAATCTTATTGTTTCTGCGTGAGCGGAAAGCCGTGCCGAAACTGGCCTTTTCAGGCCGATATTCGGCCGAGCTGAAACAATAACAATCCGCTGGTGTGGAAAAGTCTGCGGAAACAGCCAGTTTCAGCATGACCCCGGGGTCAACCCGCAGGTCAACCCGTGGATCGACCCGCTAACCTTGACCCACTAACCCTGGGGTCGACCCTCGAAGATACGAAAGAAGAAAAAAATTCATTCGGTGCTCCAGACAGATGTAGAAATACGCCTTGCTATGTAGGAAGTAATATTCAAATGCGAGGAGTATATAGTAGAGAATGGGTGAATGGTAAGTGTACGCGCACTCTCCATACTGTACATGAGTCGGAGCGGGTACAGGCAGCGCACACAGCCGAACCTCTTTCGTCGCACTGATGAGGGTTCGAGTGTGGGAGCTGGTCGGTCTTCTCGAGGATCTGCGGGCCGTCAGACATGCAGCGGGTGGGGATGCAGCACCGTTTGCACCCACGTGGGGGCACTGTTAATTATAACGGGAGCAGCTGCTGGCCCCGCCTGGACGTACACCGTGCGCGCCGCGCAGCCGACGCTCCCCACCCGGCGGAGCTCAACCTTCTCCCCCAGCACCACGTCCTCCACCTGGGCGTCCGCGACAGGCGGCGGCTTGCGCGGGATGCGACTCTGTTTCGGGTGTGTGATGGGAGCAGGGGTGACAACGACTGACACGTCAGCAGCGTTGGCTTCATGGCCTGGGTGGTGCCCCGTCGGCCCCATCCCTCCTTGCCCTGACGTGCCATCTCCACGACACAATGTCTACACCCAACCCTATGTGCACCTCCTCCCCGTTGTGCAGACCCCACACCGATGCACCCCGCTTGAAGAGTGTCCTTCACACAAAGCTGCGACATGCACGTGATCGCGCCGGCTCGTCTGCACACCTCCTCTGAGCCCGCTTATACACGCACCCGCTCCGCTCCCATCACACTTTCTCTTCGACAAAGGGAAGACACATACCGGGGGAGTACGAGCTCATTCCGGGAGAGACCAAGCGAGAGCAGAAAAGGCGATCTAAAGGAGGGTGGTCTGGGAGGAGGAGCGTCAGCGGCGTAGAAAGGGGAATGAAAGGAGTGAATGAAGAAGGGAACAAATGCGGGTCGAGGTAGAAGATCGTGAAGGAATGACAACCGCGTATGCACACACCCGCATCTGCTCCGCGCGCAGCGACCCCACCTGCGCTCACGCTTGAATGCGCACGTCTGGGTCAGCCTTTCCCTGCACCATGGTTCGCTTGCTACCATCCCGTTCCCTCCTCCCTACTCGTGCTAACACACGCACTCGGACATCGGACGCACCAGTCCCCGTTCGCGGGTCTGTACCTGCTCCCGCTCCTGCTCGCCTCACCTCGCCACAGCCTATGCCATGTCTCCACCCCACTCGACAAATATCTTTGCCTTCGTCTCCTCCTCTGCGCACCCCGCAAAGACACACACCAGAAGTACTCCCTCTCGCAGCATGGTGTTCACCATCCCCTCACATCCCGTCTCCATCTCCACAACAAGAAAACCGCTAGGAGCCTGAGGTAGACGTGCCGATGATGTCATCGCATGTGCTGGCGACAAGACACAGTCAAATGCAGCATGGAGGGGCGGGGAGCCGCACGCAGGAGCGAGGGAGGCAAGCGAGCGGTGGGGAGGACGATGGCGGTATGGGGCATGTGTCAGCGAGGAGAAAAGAGGGAGAGAAGGGTAGATGTCGTGCTCAGCACTGAGCCTCCACACAGGGCGGTGGAAAGAGGTGCTTCATGGGAGGTGTTGTCAAAGAGGAGGGAGAACTCTGAAAAGGGGTAGGGGCAGTGTGGCGGTGCCACTGGCGTTGCTAGTATGTACATTGGATGTCGTAGATTAGTCACAACAATCGGGTTTTCCTCTGCTTCCACCCACCTGCTGCGGGCCCCGCTGGCTCATCTCCGACCTCGAGAGCCTGTGCCTCTCCATTTGGTGATTGGAGTGCGGATTCGCTCTTCCCACGCGCCGTTCAGCCCAGATCAGCTTTCTCTCTCGAGCTTCGACTTGGCTCGCACCTGCTGCTAGCAGATCTCTCACCTCTTTTTTTTCTCGACCATACACCCCTTCCATCTAACTCTTGGCTATACCGGCATCGGCTCCTCGCATCGGCCGCGTTTTTTTTAACGCACTTTCACACACGCACCCCTTTTTCGATCCTCTTGACCCCGTGGGAACTACGCAGTACCACGTGATACGCCCCGTGCCGGGCGATCCGAAATGTTCCGCGCCGCAGGAAAACGGTCCGGCGGGAAGGAGATGGCGCGACTAAGGCGCGAAGCTACAGAAGAAAGGGCACGGGTACAGGCAGTGGCTGTAAGCCCTGTTGATCATTTCCCCTCGTCCTACACCCCACCTCCCAACGACAATCTACTATCCTCACTCACAGTCCCAATTACCTCTCTCTGGACTGTTCCCCACCCGGCATCTGTCTCATGGGCCGACAATACGGCGGAGACATTTCCTTTGCCTCTGTCGCTACCTCCGCGTGATTGGTCTACCCTCCATAGCGATACTGCTCACCCGTGGCGCACCATTCGCCGTCGTAATCACCGTGTATGACCTCAACGGCCTGAACGGCGTCCATTTCCCCAATCCCTTCCGAAAATACTTTCACTCCAGCATCTACCTCCACCAGTGTCGCCAGCCGTCCTCGACATTCCTCCAGATCCCATCGCAGCTGCTCCTACATTCCCTGCCAACACCGCTTATGGACTGGTGCACTCGAACCTGGCTCTTGCATGCACACGTGAGCTGCCGGATGTGTACGCATCTTTCGAGGAAATTCTCGAGATTGCTGGGGGCCCACCTGACGATCGGGAGGATCTTCTGGGAGCGCTCCCACCTGACCAGCTCGTCTTCCTCAGCACACTCGCTGCAATTGCTGCACTTGACCGCGTGTTTCAGCAATTTCTGTATCCGGTCATTGCAGATTTTACGGACCGCTGGGTCGCTCATCTGCGGCAGGATTCTTTTGGCTAGGTTGACGGTGCGGGGTCGCACCGGCGTATCTCGCTTCGCTCATACGCTTTTTGGAGGGGGGGTGACTGTGGCGGTGCCACTGGCGTTGCTAGTATGTACATTGGATGTCGTAGATTAGTCACAACAATCGGGTTTTCCTCTGCTTCCACCCACCTGCTGCGGGCCCCGCTGGCTCATCTCCGACCTCGAGAGCCTGTGCCTCTCCAGCGGGTGCGCAGAACGGTGCGGCACGGCGATGTGCTTGAGGAGGCGCACGGCGAGCGTGGGCAGGGTGTGTAGATGTGTGAGGCACAGGAGGAAGGGCTGCGGGTCTGATTGCTTCTGTGAATGCGGGACGTCGCCGCCGGGGGTGTTGTCGTCGCCGAAGCCAGAGTCTCGATGTCGCGATGGTAGGTGTGAGAGCACAGTCACTCCCCGGAAAGGTCATCGTATTTGCAGACGGGATTCAGTGGGTAGCGAACACATTCGGTGGACTCAACGCCAACGACGATCGGTGGCCTGCGCCGCCATCACGCCCTCCATCATCCACAACAACTACCACCGTCTTGTTGACCACCATCACTTTGTGAGCAAAGGGGCGTTCATCGCTCCTCTGCTTCAGCAAACTGCCTTGAATCCCACCCATCCTCGACGCTAGGGTTCTCCCCTTACTGATTCTACGTGTTTATCACCTCCTCACAATCCTCCCATCTTCCCTGCTCACAATGACCCGCCAACGCCGTAGCCTGCCGGCATCGAGGCAGAAGCGTACGCGTATGCGAGCACAAGAGCGTGAGCCGGCAAGAATGTAGGTTTTTACTTGCTCTATATTTTTGCTGAAATTTCTCATGCGAATGCAGCTGCCGACTCGACCCCACGGACCAAATCTGCGCGCTCCTCGCCATAAAAGACGACCGCCTCCGCTATCTTCGAGATGGGCTGGGGTCCGTCTATTTCACCGGGCAGCGCGACGATCGTGGGGAGCTAATCATGAAGTGGGGGGAGACCTCTTGCCTGTCTCGCAGGCAACTCGAGTACAAGGAGTGCGGGGGCGCAGGGCAAACACAGATGTGGTTCGTGGTGTTCGAGGTGCAGCGGCGTCTCCTCGCTGGTGAGTTATTCTTTTTCGATTTTTATTCTTCTGCATCAATCGAGTCTTGCTAGAGCGCATTATACGGCTGGGGGCTGATTGGACAAGGATATGGGCGGGTCCGATTCGAGGAGCCGTGCTCGTGCGGCACCAGCCACCGCGAATATCACTGGATGTGCCCGGGAGGCTCCCTTGAGGAGATAGAGACGATTGCGCGCAAGTGTTTGGCGATAACCGAGGAGCCTACGGTCATACGGTGAGTTTTCTCTTTCCTTGATTTTTTCCACAATGAACCTAACATTCGAAAGGAAAAACCTTCGTCCCCGAAGGCGGTGTGCGCGGGTACTCGGCAGGCTTGCTCAGATTCAGACGGCACTGAGGCTCTCATTTACGTTTCTATTTTCTTGGACCCGTGACTTGGTTTCAAGTCCAATATAATATACTGTAGAGAAATTAGCTGTAGCATATATTGTAAATTAGATTTGCGTACCACTCTCGCTTGTAGATTACTTCAAATGCCTATCTGGCAGTATTCGATGGAATAACAATATGTTCCGCGACATGAAACACTGGGACCCACCGGGGGACAATGCTCCCACTATTCAGCGAGAACATCTGGGAAGTGCTAAGGCACGCTGCGTCCCAATTTCGAGAACGGAGGCTATTGCGATGGCAAGACGGATCGTCAAAAGGGGAAATTGTGGCTGTGCAATTGGAGGTCGAGAGTACAGAGTTGCATATAGAGAAAGCCAGACAGGGACACCGGAGTAAAGGCCAGCGCCCATCGCGAGTGTGAGATACGACGTCGAGGGATTCCCTGCTCCCAGAAGAAATGCGAGCCCAAAAGAATGGACCAGGTCAGGGGGAAAGCGGGAGTGCAATGCAGCTGCCCTGCTATGGTATTGTTCCTTCAACCGCAGATGCGGGTCTACCCTGGTCTGTTTGGCACGCGCATGTAGCCATAACTGGAGTTGATTGACTTGCCCTGAGTAGAATTCTCAGCAGATGACATTTTTGAGAGTTACACCAGACATACCTTGGTCTCCGTAACTTGGAAACATAAAGAATGGATAGAGAGGGAGGGAACCCCTTCCCCTGGATGGCATTCGAGTCCCTGGAGGACGCCAGTTGGGTTGCCGACACGTATGTTGGACGAAGCAACAAGACCTCCCAGACCTGTCTGCTTCACAGCGAGTCACAGATGGGGGTGGACTCGGGTCGTGTGTGGGTGATATGGTGATACACTTTACGGCATGGAATCAGCATTAATGTAGACTAAAAACAATAAGAACGAGATGCAGACCTTGCAGGTGAGGATTCTTGCTCACAGCATGCTCTCACAGAGGCGGCGCGTCTGCCGTTCCTTCATCTCGAAGACGTGTGCAGGCATATATCTCGTAGACGCCGTGCATGCGTATAGAAACACGTCTTATCGCGCCTGTTCGGCAAAACGACCTCCTTCATGAAGCTTTTGAAGCTTGATCGACACCCGGTCATTGCCAATACACGATGGTCAAGTGTTATACACCCGGTCACCAGAGTTCGGCCCAATCCACGGCACAGGCGATGAACACCTGGTCGTAGTCCTTGCAGAAACTGTCCAGCAAAAAGACCTCCTTTGCGAAGCTTTTGAAGCTTGATCGACGCCCGGTCATCACCAATACACAACGGCCAAGTGTTATATACCTGGTCGCCAGAGTTCAGCGCCATCCACGGCACAGGCGATGAACATCTGGTCGTAGCCCTAGCAGAAAACTGCCCGGCAAAACGACCTCCTTTGTGAAGCTTTTGAAGCTCGATCAACACCTGGTCATCGCCAATACACGACGGCCAAGCGTTATACACCCAGTTTCCAGAGTTTGGCCCAATCCACGGCACAGGCGATGAACACGTGGTCATGGCGCAGACTACAGACTAGATCGGAAGGAAGGTCACATCTGTGACTCACCCTCACCTCTTGTCACGCACCGGGTTGATGACCCTCCTCAACAGTGCCTACAACCCCCAGACTTCCAGTCCAGCATAACCCAAGGCACTAAATCTCAACTTTAAAAACAATACTCCCCAGCTTTAATGTTTTTTTTTTTCACTTCTGCCCACACGAATAATATCATATTTCTGAATTCACCGCGCAAGTCAAGATGGTGACAAGTCTACATAGTACATACAAGGTATAGCAAAAGGAAGTAGGTCCAAACTCTCCCCGTGCCTGCACATGTGCGTCCCCGGCGAGTCAACCCTGGCTCAAGTAATCAATATTCGTAGATGCCTTGCATGCCTATAGAAACACGTCTTATCGCGCCTGTCCGGCAAAACGACCTCCTTTGTGAAGCTTTTGAAGCTTGATCGACACCCGGTCATCACCAATACACGACGGTCAAGCGTTATACACCCGGTCACCAGAGTTCGGCCCAATCCACGGCACAGGCGATGAACACCTCGTCGTAGTCCTTGCAGAAACTGTCCGGCAAAACGACCTCCTTCACGAAGCTTTTGAAGCTTGATCGACGCCCGGTCATCGCCAATACATGATGGCCAAGTGTTATATACCTGGTCGCCAGAGTTCAGTGCCATCCATGGCACAGGCGATGAACACCTGGTCGTAGTAGGCGCTGAGAAAGAAGGTCACACTTGTGACTCACTCTCACCAGTCCACCCAAGACCATTAATATTCTAAGATCAACGCTAAGGAATTATGAACAGCTTTGATTTTTCGAGATATTACATCAAGATGAATAATGTACATGTATCATACATAATGAGCGTCCAAAAACTACGCAGAAGAGAGGAGCGAAAGAACTGCGGCCGCTGATATCCGCTCATGTGCCACCAAACACTCCATAACCCTCTTGTCGTAATTCAGTCTGTGCTTCCACTTCCTCGGGTTTAGCAAATTAACGTCGCCTCGTGCTATCAGCACGACTCGGTTTCAGTGCCATTCTTCACAGTCCACCAACCCGGGTATAAATTCCCTGACGCCCAAGTGTTTGGTTTTGGCCACCATGAAAGGTGGGACATCTGCTCGGTGTTGGCGCCAGAATCAAATTCACCTAAGGCTGGGGTGAGTAAGAGTGGGCTCGAGATGAGCTCCACCTACCAGTCCCGACATGGTAAACACCACAGAGAATACCGATTTCACGGTCAGTGAGGCTGTCATACCAGTATGCATAACTTGATTCTCGATCCCAAAAACACACACCTGTCACGTAAACATTTTCGCTCGGGCCACAGAGAAGGTCATCTTCCGACACCTGTGACCGCGCCAGCCGGGCAATCACTCCGCCATACTGCAGTGCAACCGAACCTCAGCTTGTATGCAAAAGAGAGTTCCGCTGAACAAGGTACGCATGGTAGTCGTGATTGTCTGCATTGTAGCCACGGGCGCGATATCTGAGGCCCGCCCTCACGTCGAAACGCGCGTGGAATGTTGCTTGCCGAGTGGAAGAGATGGTGGGTGGAGTTGTGTGCATGATCTCCGAGCTGACAATGGCCATCCAAAACGCCATGCCGCGCAACAAGAGGTGTCTTGTGACGTCCTTAACCCCTGGGCCCCACCCCTGACAGATGATTTCGAGTACATCAGCTGCATTGTGCAGCAAAAGGACGTCGCTTGCCGATTTGACATCCGTGGTTGCTGACTGCATAGTACACGTTGTCGGAATGGTCGTGCATGTTGCGTAGAACTTTGCGATGAACTTCGTAAGGCCATGGTCGATGGAGGGCAGAGCTGGCTTCGTGGAAGTCGAAGAGGCCAACGGCAAGATCCCCTGGCAAGCTACCTTGCAAGCATTGGGCGAAGAAAACTCATAAAACATCGACTTGCAATTGTCCAAAAGCTATGTTGGACTCTGTCTCGGGGATCTGGGGGATCGGAGCGCGATACACAACACAGTGTATCAGGTCCTACTTGAAGCGTGTTATATCCTTTGCGCGGCTTGACGTAATCTCTGGGTTTATTTCATTGCTCGAGCAAAACCAGTTGACCCGTCGACTCGGGAATTCACTGTGGTGATTTCGACGTATGGACAAATGTAAATATTCGAAGATGTACACGGTATCAACTGCGATAGGGGTTTCAAAACTTTGGGGTATTCCCTCTAGATCAAGTTAGGTAGTTGTGAGCGTGTTACATGTGTCTGAGATTAATCGCAATCGTCTTGGTAAAATTTAAAAGTCGGTAATAGGGCAACAAAAGAATGATTGAACCCTTACCCCGGCGCGGGGATCATGCAAATTCCCACTCTGGAGCCGGTATTCGAGCCGACGCGGGGCGCATCAAGCTCTCCGTATCTCAATGCAATATGAAGGACAGGAAAAAGGAGACAAGTACTTGTAGCGTGCACCGAATTAAAGATTCCATCAACATCAAGCACATCTTCGATATCGACTTTCGTCTAAACGAGAGCTCTTGTTGTACGTAAGTATCTGTCAAAACCTCATGGTTGGAACGAATGGCGCGCCCTGAAGTGGAGTCAATCGACAGCTGCCTTCTGTGTGAGTTACCCGAGCGCCACTCACGGACTAAAACACGTCGTTACTCCCTAGTACCAGCCTCCAGGCAGGTTGAACGCGATCGACGGTGGTGGCGAATGGTGGTGGTTCAGGACGGAAAGGATTCCCATGCCTTTGTTCCGTCAACACGGTAGATGATCAAACAACGTAAGTGACGAGCACTGCCCAGATGTTGGTGGAGGTGACGAGCATTCTCAGAATCTGCTCTATCTGACGAACTTTCACGGTCTCCGATCAAACTCACGAGCTTTCGCATCTCTAAGCGAAGTAACAAAGTGACAAAGGTCTCTTGGACTTTTCGTGGCGGTTTTCGCCTCTTTTTCGACCTTCATCTTGTCGAAATGATCGCGGAGCGAGTCGTACCCACCCAACAAGCATACTGCGCAAATTTCTTGGAATGAGAACATGGAGATGGATATCCTACCTCCGCACGAAGTCCGTGAAAGATGAAGGGCAAAACAGAATTGGAATGACGAAGATTTGAAACGACATGGTAGTGGTGTGAAACCCAGCCAGATCACGCCGGCCGAATGAAGTAAATGTTCAGGTGGTTTGAAGTTTCATCATCGTGATAGTGAGAAAAAATTTAGGCAAGGAGACCGTGGCGACTGGTCAGTGGATCCGTGAGCGGAGAGCTGGCAACACAAGTTCGAGTTCGGTACACAATCATCATAATGGTTGAATGACTTGAATAGCAACGGGGGAAGTAATTTAATTGTGGCAGTGATGATGCTCAAATGCAGTCTACGGGAGAATGGAGGCCAGCCAGTGTTGGAGAGGGAAGTTTGGGTGCTGCGACATTGCCGCTGAACCGAAGTTGAACTACCACCAAAGTGCCGCTGCAATGTCACATTGCCGCGGTGTCATGCCCTGCAAGTCCTGTAGGACTGCCGCAGGAGAGTGAAAAAAGTAACTTGGGAGGGCTAACTTTAACTTTGATCGCCCCTTTGGCTTGGCGGGGCTAACTTTACTTTTTCCACGCTTGGCGAAATTAACTTGTTGACAACTAACTTGTACTGTTCTGCCAAGATGATGCAAGGACCGCAGTAGATGTTTCCCAACACCTGAAGAGTACCCTAAACCTTAGTAATTATCATTTTCACTCTGCCACAGTGTCTATAAATGCTTTCATCATTGTTTACTCAAAAGTTCAATGACATTCTTCGTAACATTAGGGATTGGCACCGTATATATGGTAGTACGGCTACGGGTATACGGGGCCCGTACCGTAACCGTAAGAGCTCCCAGAAGCATTGTTACTGTTACGGTTATGGCCGGTTAGTCACCCGTATGAACCGTCAACATACGGTCTGTACACCGTATTTTACGGCCGTAAGTAAAGTGTTCCATGTCAATCAAGAAAGCTGGCCAAATTAATGAATTGATTGATGGTGACCATGTGTCGGCGCCATCGCGGAATTACCCCAATCGGCTTCAAATGCAAGATTGCCCGGACAAAACTGAAAACCTTTTCGACCAAAGCATTGGAATTCAACTTCGCCGCCAGGCCTGAATGCCAATAACCAACTTTTCCGTTTTCACTTCATTCTATATGTATGTTTCCCTGAAAATTTCCCTGTAGACTGTTCGCTTCTTTTTCCTTTCCGAGGTTTTATCTTGTTCTTTCTTTCATCGCACCTCTCATCGTTCGCCTCTTCTATACAAAATTTACCCATTTAGTTTGATTCTTATGCACTCTGCTCTTTTTGTCGTTCCTTTTATGTAAGCACAACTTTCTATATAATCCAAGTTGTTCATTTCTTCTGCTTCACTTTAAGCCATGCCATGGTGTATTATTCCCATGTCTGCTTTTGCCAGGGAGCATATAAAACAAGGTAAGTCTTAGTCCATCAACTGGGTTTGAGTTGAGTCCAGTACAGGCCGTGCAGGAGGTGTAGATATATGCTTTCTAGCTTCATTTGATTTTATTTCGTTCTTTACGGCCGTATACGGCCGTAATATCCGTAAATGAATGGTAAGAGCACCTGTAGCATGCTGGAGGCTACGGAAAGCCGAAGCACTAGTCGCAGAATACCTTATGATTCAGATACAGGTGAAGGCAAACAAGACTTAGACCAAATTCAGTTTACTTATTTACATCTGCTTACACTTCTACTTACCGTCACTTGAAGTTACTCGAAGTTACTTACAGTTACTTAAAGTTACTTACCGCTAACTTGGCCACCCAAGTTCGATCAGCCAAAGTAATTTGCCATCAGATGGCATCAGTTACCGCTAAGCTCACCCGTTCACCGCTAAGTTACTTTCGAGCTTGGGGATTTATGTCAGCACAGAGCAGATTCCAGGTTCTGAGGTGACGAGGGCGACTGAAGCACGAAGAGTTCCAAACGAATAAGCCTGGAGTTTAGACTAGAATAGTGTAAAGTACAGGGAACTAACTATGGCTTATATACCAAAGTCCCTAGGGGTTGTAAATTAAGGTACAGTGTCCAACAGCAATGGACAAGATTAATGCAAAGTAAATGAAGAGGCAATGAAGAGGTATATGAATGTAGAGGGGCGATCGGGAACCCGAAGGTTGGGGAAACCGATCGAAACCGTTAGGGATCCTAAAACGGTATCCTGGTTTGATTGATCAGATAGTTGATCTGATCAATGATCGGGTTGTTTGGGTTGTTCGGGTTCTGGAAGTAAAATGAAAAGACGATTCATGACATTACCCCCCCTCTAGGTGAAACCCGCCTCGGGTTTCACGATCGGCGCCACTTGTTCCATATGTCTTCACCCGTGATGACCCACTTCCGTCCAGGGGCGGTTTCCTTCAGAGCCGCCGGGTACTTCTCGTAGAAGTCATCAAGACATTCGGTAGAATCCCCCAAATGTTCCAATGGTTCCCAGGTGTTATCCTCGGGTCCATAACCCTCCCACCGGATCAGGTACTGCAAGCGCTTACGCTTTTTGTTGAAGCGTATCTTCAGCACCTCTGCAATCTCGTAGAGGTCACCCCGTCTACTACGTCTGGAGGGGAAGGATCGTCGTGGTGTTGATAGGCAGTGACAGGCAGAACCCAGGGACGAAGGAATACAGTGTTGAAGACCGGATGAACCTTCCAAGAATCCGGAAGTTTCAGTTCGTAAGAGATGGCTCCAACCTTCCGGACGACCGTGAAGGGACCATAACGCCGGGCTTCGAATTTCTTCGTCGGACGATGAGTGACCCAAATTCGCCCCGGACAGATACACCTTATCGCCGGGTTTATAGTTGGGGTCTGCCTGTCATTTGGCGTCATAGAACCTCTTCATCGTCTCCTGTGCTGCTCGCATGGCAGCCCCCGCTTCCTCTCGAACCTTAGACATCCGGGTTGCAAATTTAGTCGCATCTTCGGTCAGGACCTCAAGTCGTGGTTCAGTGCCTTTTCGCAGATGGAATCCCATGGTGACGAAGAAGGGGCTGAAATCCGTCGTCTTGCTGACTTGGTCGTTGTGGTTAAACTCCGCTAGCGTCAACCAGTCCGCCCAATCATCTTGCAAGAAGTTGGTGAAAACCCGAAGGTATTGTTCGATGTTTTGGTTGATGCGTTCGGTCTGACCATCGGTCTGTGGGTGGTAGGCCATCGAAGTGTTCGATTTTATGCCCAGGAGCTTCAACAGGTCCCGCATAAAGTGTCCCACGAACTGCGTCCCTCTGTCGCTGATCACCACCTCGGGCAACCCGAAGTCCTTCCACACGTGGTCGCGATAGATGCGCGCCATCCCTTCTCCTCCCAAGTGCTCGGTGCAAGGCACCACCCGGATTCCTTTACCCAGTCGATCAACTATCACAGCGATAGAGTCGTACCCGTTACTGACAGGTAACTTGGTGATCAGGTCCACGGAGACGTTCTGCCACACCCGTTCCGGAACTGCGTTAGGGTGTAGGGGTCCTCGGAGTTTCGAAGGGAATAGCTTCGTCCTCTGGCACACGGGACAAGCCAAAATGTATCGCTTGGCATCCAACAGTAGAGAGGGCCACTACTGTAGTATTATGACCGGAAGTTCAGGTGACAGGTGACGGAGGCCTGTGAACTGAACTAATCAAGGCTGGTGACGGTGACAATGAGTTTTCCTGGCCCAAATAGGCCTAGAAAATTGTAAAATTTCGCTCCGGCATTCGCTGGATTACCTTTTATGGGAATTGTTGGCTGATTGCCGAGCTGTGAACATTCAATCCAGTGAACTTTTGTGGTGATGGGTGACACCCTGTGAACTAGTGGTCGTAATAGTACAGTAGTATTTTCGGGTTACTTGTTCCGCCGTCCGGAATTGTCCCGGGTGTCCCGAAATATAATTGTCGTGGTGTGCCCGTAGAATCCGATGTCGTAGATCCCCAGTTGGAGGCACATATACGGTTCGATGCCGGGTTACGAACCCGTCCTCGTGTTCTTCCCAGTCCTCAGCCTTTTCCTTCAGTGCCTTCTTCACCACATCTTCCCATCAGCTTTCCCAGCCTTGATGTCCTCCATGAATTGGTCACCCGCCGTGTCGTCCAAGACCGCCGGCATGGCTTTCAAAAATTCTTCACCATCCATCCTCCGGAAGTACTGTTCCGGAAGCAGCACAAGATTCGAATTGTCCTGTGCCCGCTTCTCATGACCGCTTCACCTCGAAAGCGCGTCGGTTTTCGCATGTTGCTTCCCGGGTTTATGAATGAGCGCAAAGTCATATTCGCTGAGCTCCAACGACCAACGGGCCTGTCGTCTATTGAGTTTCTTCGTGGTGGTGAAGTACTCCAGATTCTTGTGGTCCGTCCAAATCTCGAACTTCAATTGACTGCCCTGCAGATAGTGTCGCCACTCGTAGAGGGCCCACATAATCGCCAGCATTTCCTTGTCATGGATGTCGTAGTTTCGTTCGGTGTCATTTAGTCCCTTGGACATAAACGCAATTGGAACCCACACCCCCGTTCTGACACTGCGTCAAGCATGCCCCCATTGCGTAATCCGAGGAATCCGCCTCAACCCGCCAATCCCCAACGTCCGTTGGGAAATATACAACGGGTTCCGATGTTACGGCCAATATTAATTGGTCGAACATGTTCTTCTCCAGTTCTCCCCACCTCCACTTGTAGTCCTTCCGCGTGAGGCGAGTTAATGGTTTCGCGTAATCCCCGAATCCTTTGATGAAACGTTGGTAGAAATTGAGGAACCCGAGGAAGCTTTGTATGTCTTTAACGTTCCTCGGTGCCCCCTTGTCGAACGCCCTCGACTTTTATGGGGTCCATCCGAATTTTCCCATCCCCGACGATGACTCCCAGATATTCAACCTCTCTCTGTTCGAACTCGCATTTCTCGGGTTTCAGGAACAACTCGTTTTCCTGGAGAATCCGCAAAACCTCCTTAACCATGGAGCGATGTTCTTCCAGGTGTTCCGAGTAGATGAGAATATCGTCCAGGTAAACAATAACCCGTCCTTCTGCGATAAGATCCGCAAAGATGTCGTTCATCATGGATTGAAAGGTGGCCGGCGAGTTTGTAAGACCGAAGAACATCACCAGTGGTTCCCACAACCCTCGGTTTGTGACGAACATGGCTTTCTCTTCGTCCCCTTCCTTAATCCAGATATTGTTGTATCCCCATCGAACATCCAATTTAGTGAACCAGGTTGCCTTACGGAGCATGTGCATGATCTCCGAGATAAGCGGAAGGGGGTACCAGTTCTTGATGGTAAGAGAGTTCAACTTCTGATAGTCCTGAACGGGTCATAGCTTCCCATCCTTCTTCTTCACAAAGAAGAAGGGAGAGGCCCACAGCGATTTTGAGGGGCGAATACGTCTGGTTTCCACATGCTCCTTGATAAATGCGTCCAGCTCCGCCTGGTCTGGGACCGACAAGGGAATGCTTCGCCCTTTCACGGGTTCTGCGCTGGGTTTCAGCTCTATTGCATGGTCCCATTTCCGTCGCTCGCGTAGTTTGTCAAAATCCTTTTTCTCAAAGACCCCTCGGAATTCCTCCAGATAATGAGCGGGTACGCTTTCTTCAAGTGTCTTCGCCCCCTTTGCTTCATGAGCCATGGCTGCCAGTTTAGTAGCCACGCTACCCATAGCGTAGAGGTGTTCGGCATCCCGTGCATCCAGTACGTCTTCGGGATACATCTTCATGATGAAGATGGGGTCCCCTTCTTCCATGTCAGCATTGTCCTCTTCCTCCCATTCTTCCTATAAGCGAGGCCGCTTGCAAGCGGCAGGACACCTGGAGAAGCGAATGGTCTGTTTCTGCTAGTCAATCTCTGGGTTGTGCTGCTTCAACCAGTTGAACCCGATGATGATGTCGCTCTTTCCGGTATCCATTACTGCAAACGAGAAGATTTCGGCATGATCCTGCATTCAGAGGCACATGCGCGCACCATGGGTGATGTGTCCTCCCTTGTTGCGGGACCAGTCCACATTGTAAACTGGAACCGCTACTGCTAGGGATTCCACCTCGATTTCATTGTCGTCGACGAACCGTTATGAATCTGTTGGTAGCCCCACTGTCCAGCAACCCGACCACTGTATAACCTTTAAGGTTATTCAGCCCTTCGAGAGTCATTGGAACCATCATGGAATTCCCAGTGGCTCGGATATACTGGGGTGGCTCTTTCAAGTTATCCAGTATGCCCAGAGCGTCAGGGAAGTAAGCCGTTCGGATTTCTTCCACCATTTCATCGTCCACCTCCTGTCTCCTGGCCGGGTGAGTCGATTTGGTGATGATCTCCCACGCCTTCCATTCTTGGGCCCGCGCTCAGGTTGCAACCCATCGCGCGCTTCCGAGGGGGAGTCTGCGCCATTCCGCTTTCTCCTGCTCGGGCTTCCGGGGTTTCTTGCCCCTTTGCTTACAGTCAGAGGGAGAAACAGCTCCCTCACTCTCTTCCATCTCAGAGGGAGTCCTCGCTCCCCCTTCTTCCATTTCCACTGTGTCTTCCTCCACACCGGGTTCTTCGATAGTCAAACAGAGAATGAATTGTTGGAGGTCATTACAGGTGAGGGGGGTACGAGAATCCGAGGGCACAGTCTTCACTCGGATTCTTCAGGAAAATCCTCCTTCCCGAGGTGTTCCTCCATCATTTCTGAGATCAAAGCTCGGAACTGGGGGTTGGTGGGTCCTCGAGTAATGCAGTTATGGGCCATGTGCCCGACTTCTCCGCACTGGTAGCATCTGGGAACCGGCTTCTTGCTGACCGCCCGGTCTATGTCCATAGGCGCGGGCCCTGTGATAGGGGCCCTGCCAGTGACGACCGGGGTGGAACGATGGCAGCAGGGGGATTCGTTGGAGCGCTCTGCTCATTTCTGCGAAAGAAGTTCCCCAGGTCTGGTTCTGTTGCACCTTGGGCACCATGACGGGATGATCACGAAGCGTGCCATCCATAACGTGGAAGGCGCGACGCAACCTGTTGTGCTTGATGACCGCCACCTTTCAGTCGGCATAGGTGATCGGTAGTGTGGTTTGTCCGTAGACAGATTGCAGAACCGGCTTCAGGATCCCCTGCTTGAGGAGCCAGATAAGCGTGGTTTCGTCGTAAACCCATGGTGTTGTTGTATGTGTCCTGGAGCGTGAAGTACTTCCGTGGCTGTTCCTGCACCCTGGCACAGCTTTCGATTTTAGCCTGTGCAATTTCCACCTGTGCCCCTCCTTTAAAGGCATCAATGAGGTTCTTCTGGAAGACCTCGTAACTCCGATACAGCGGGGTATCGGGGTCTCTCGGGTTGCGCATGGCCGGCACAATGTTGTTGGCCCATGCCGCTGCCGATCCTTCCTTCATGTAGGACAGGACGAAGGCAATCTTCGCGCTGTCCCTCTCGTACGTCGGTTGTCCAGGAAGTGCAACCAGCACTCCGCCAGATAGGAGTCCACCAATTCGGAGTCTCCTTTAACGGGGTAGGGGCGGCGACATGGGCCGTCTTCAACCTATTTAGTCTCCCAGGGCCCTCCCGTAGAGGCTCTTCCCAAGGCTACGAGGGCATCACACAAGAGTTGTTGCGAATGGGTGTTGTCCTTGTGGAGCAGACGATTCTCTCTGTGCAAGTTCTCCAGTTCCTCCTGCATCACTCCGAATTGCCTTCCCGCGTGTTGTAGGGCCTGCAGCAGAACACTGTCTCTCTCTTCGCTGGTTAGGGCGCCAAAGCTCTCCATCGAGGGGAGCACATAGTCATTGCTCATCGTGTTACGTCCAGTCGGGGTGCGCCATGTAGAGACACTATTCTTTTGTCAGCACAGAGGCAGATTCCGGGTTCTGAGGTGACGAGGGCGACTGAAGCACGAAGAGTTCCAAACGAATAAGCCTGGAGTTTAGACTAGAATAGTGTAAGGTACAGGGAACTAACTACGGCTTATATACTAAAGTCCCTAGGGGTGTAAATTAAGGTACAGTGGGTGACTTCCCGTAAGATTAAAATATTCCAGCGCAATTTCTGAGGGTGCCAGTGATGCGATCACGCCGTCTGTGTTTCCCACACGCAAGATAATATATTTATGCATTGATGTAGGACAAAATCCAGCCATATGTACACCAACTTGAATTTGTGCAGCATATGGGGCTAAGACGGAATTGGGATGGAATGCAGTGATTCTATGACATGATTCCGTTAGGTTCAGTATTGAAAGGATGTCTTGAGACATCAAATTTGACTGAAAAGCTCTTGAAAACAGCTAACTTTGGATTGGTTTTGCTCATGGTACCCAGCAGCCTCGAAAGATATGGGGTCAATATGGGGTACAGAAAGTTGTTGGAGTGGAAGAGAGGGCGGAGGGTTTGTGATGGAGGCACAGATCAATGATTCGTGTCCCAAACGGGATATTCCAGGATATGAAAGTCTATTTGGGGGGTAGGGACCCCCCGAATAGATTCAGAATTCTTGTGTTGATAGGAGAATAAACATTGACCATTTTGGGGGTGATACAATTGATGGGGTCCCCAGTGATTGACAACGGTTAAGGTCGAAAATATTCCGGGGGATTATTTAAATCTTACGGGAAAGTCACCCAGTGTCCCAACGGCAATGGACAAGATTAATGCAAAGTAAATGAAGGGGTATATGAACATAGAGGAGCGATCGGGAACCCGAAGGTCGGGGAACCGATCGAAACCGTTAGGGATCCTAAAACTGTATCCTGGTTTGATTGATCAGATAGTTGATCTGATCAATGATCGGGTTGTTCGGGTTCTGGAAGTAAAATGAAAGACGATTCATGACAATTTACCATGAAAACATAACTATGAGGTTCATTGCAGGACTATCTAGGGCATTCTACACACCGCGGGGAGTTGAGAGGTCTCCTCAATTACCATACTGTGCGTGACCGTAAGGCTCACACGATTGTAGCACCATTAGCCTGCCCCACCTGTACCTTCTTTTTACTCGCTGCCGTGCCCAGATTCTTGGAGCTTTTCGCTTTCTTCACTGACTTCTCTCCCTCAATTTCCTCGCTTCCCTTCCTCTTTAGTGCCAAACGTCACCCGGAATAGCCCGTAGTTGGAGTGAAGATCGAGGGATCCTCGTGGCGAGGGGTGGGTGGGCAAGATTCAGGGTCATATATGGTGTGCACCTTGTTGAACCTGAGCATCTGTGCAGTGAGTTCTGCAGTAGTCCCATTGAGAAATGGTGTGGCCCCAAACATGACTGCTAGCGCTTTGGGACCATCACGCAGGCAGGATACAACACAACTGGTGATGAGATCATCCAATATGTCGCCATTGAGGTTGAGCGGCACTTTGAGTTCATTTGGACAGCCAGCAGCTGTAGAAGAACTGAACCGACACCCCAAACCTGTTCCTGGCACTCTGATTGGGGGATATCCGAGAGAAGCCCGTAACCCAGCAGAGAGAGGTTCAAAGGAGACGAAAGAACTGCTTCCTTCCCAGCATGGGAGCCAAGGCCGAATGTTGCGCATCCAGTCAGACACACGCCGACATTGTTCAGAGCCGCCTTCACTGATTTGAAATATTCTGTGAAGTTTCCAATCACTGGGTGACCAGGATCAAAGTCCACTAGGATTACAGCCACCTGTGGGATTGCTGCCTCAAACATTTCCTCGAGTTCAGGATTTTTTGTGATCAGGGTGGTCGGGGTAACATGTAGAATGGCAGACAGACTTTACCAACCTGGAGTATAGTTAAGCCAACATCAATTTAAGGATCGAAAATCGTACCTGTTCGGCGGTCAAATCCACC
>JARKIC010002994.1:0-38413 GCA_029378375.1 Mycena olivaceomarginata
TTTCTCCGAAGGTTTAGGTCCCTTCCAAGTCAAACGACAACAGCCTCTACTATTTATCGAAAATTTGCTTTTATTACTTTTACCTATACGGCCCGTCGTGGTATTGTTTTTTAACTTTATACTCAGTCATGTATTTGGTATAGGCGTGGTTCAAACCGTAACAATCGTAACAATGGAAGGTCCTTGCTTCGGGAAGCGCTCGCGGAGTAAGCGCCCGGTCTCGTTGTGGCGAACTACAGGACCGCACTCCAGTCGCCCCCAAGTGGAGACAGGGAGGGCAGGGGAGCCACTGAGCCAGGAATTGAGCGGGAAGCGTAGCAGCAGACCTAAGCACCATCCACAAATCATGCTCCCAGTTGTGCGGCACTATCCACAAACTATACCCCGCTCTCCGTCCTCGACGCAGCTCGCAAGCAAAAACGGTAGGGGCTCGTATTGCGCGCGCTGGGCGAGATGGACGATGTCCCGCGGGAGGTATCGCGTGCGCTCCAGAAGGGCGTCTACCAGGGCAGCGTCGTCAGAGGCCTCGTTAGGGTTGTATTCGGGGCTAGGTGGTAACGATGTCTCGAGTACGGGAAGCCCGACCAGGACGGGGGTGGCAGCGACATCTTCAGTGGGGAGGGAGGTCGACGACAAAGGTGGTGGGGGCAGCAGGGGCACGGGGACGTCGACGAGCAGGGCCTCATCGTGGTCATGCTCGTCGCAAGCACTCGCAGGCAGGTCCGCGATCGCGCGGAACAGGGCGCGCGCGTCGGGCAGCCGGAGTGGGCCGATGTGGAGGGTCGTCATGTAGGGCTGTAGTCTAAGAGATCTACCGCGGCATTCGTCGTGAAGAGGAGCGACACGCAGGGCATGGCGCGGAGCTGGTGAGGAGGGCATATGTATCATCATCTGCAGGCAGATCGTCTGCGCAGAGGTCAGTCACTAGAGAGACGTATCTGACGCAGGAAAGACGCACCGAGGACGACGAGCGTACGGCGGGGGCACGCAGCGAGCGCCGCCAGCACAAGGGCGGGGGCGTATGCGGATGGAGCCCCACCGCGGCGGCGAGCGTATGCGTATGGCTCCGCAACTAGGAATCGCCGGGCTCCAAACGTCCGTACGATCGCGGGTCGATGGAGGATGGACAGCGCGAGGGCGGGACGTGCCAGCTCCGGGTTCCCCGAGCAGCGCGACACCCGCCTGGCGTGGCGGAACGAGTATATGGACGAGGACGTCAAGATCATGTGCCCGGCCATAGAAGATCTGGGGCGCGGGCGGGAGATCCGGAGCGGGCTCCGCGGCATCAAGGGGGATCTGGGAACATGAGATCGATTGGGGGGTCGGGACTGGCACGGAATGTTTGTCATGCGTACCTGGGGTAGGAGGATGCCACTGGCGCGGGCTGCTGCTAACTCCGCGAGGTGCTGTTTTGATCGGGTCAAGCAGGGCGGTGACCTGCGCCTCGAACGCCTTGTCGGCGGCGTCCCTGCGCTTCAGCGCGTCGATGAGCTGGGCACGTGTCTATGGAGTATTTGTGTGAGGACGTGTGAGGCCCATCGAGATGCGGCGACGAACCCTGATAGACATCGACGGGGCCCTTCTCGCAATCTGGCAGCGGTCCAGAAGACATGTAGACAGGTCCTGGGCGTGTACGGCCGGGTAAGACATGTCCAGAGCGCACGGAGGGTGGTAGATAAACGACCTAGAGCAGCTTCAGCCACAGACGACGGAGACCATGGAAGGGAAGACATACCCGACGACGGCCGCCTAGTAGTCTCCACAGAAAAGGGCGCTCGACACTGCTCGTGTGCAGCTTCTGATACAAGCTCGATACCCATGAGCGGGAGTTCAAAAGATCTGGGGAGTAAGTCGAGTAAGGACGCTGGGGTACAGGTAGAGAGGCGCAAAACATATATACCTCGCCATGTAGAAGGATATCAACTAGCACGGCCTGGGGTGGAAGGCATGGTATTTACCGGGGAGCGCGGGAGCCATTTCTGGAGCTTCCATAGAGAAGATCCGCACAGGCAAAAATACAGCCTTCCGCCTTTCCGTCAACTGTTATATGTTGCTGAATGGGAAAACACGGATGGTAGTCATACATTTCGTGTGCGTATGTCGGAGCGCCTGAGCCATACTCGTCCGGCGGCGACGGAAGTCGATTGTCGCCGATCGAACCACTGCGTCGACGCCTCGCATCCATTGATTTTCACAAAGGTTTCAGATTAAATCGATGGCATGCTTGACAAGCGTAGAGAGAATGGTCAGAGTAGCCACCCATGCGAGTCTGCGTTCACAGCCCGAGGCCCAGGAAAGCTTGAGTACTTGCAATGAGTGACTGTCGGAGTCTCGGAGAGCCGACCTCCAATTGGAGAACGGTAATGTAAGCGCTCAATGCACTGCTTCCGAACAGGCCAAGGGCGTCCCGAGCTGTCCTGAGGCAAAATGTCAATTTCTGGAATCTGACGCCATCCCAAGCTCCAGATACCGTCGAAACGCTTGACTTCCATAGGTGTAGAACCAAGGCAGCTGCCGCAGAAACTCGGAACGCGGTGACTTTGATGACAATTTGCAGTGCCAATCCTCCTCTTCAAGAGACTTGAAGAGGACTCAAGCTCAGCCATGTCAACGAAGTTACGAGTGGCAGGTCAGTGCAAGACACTAATTTCCTCGTGGCCCGCCGCCCCCTGCCACCTATGGCGAGCTAATGGAACTGAAGTTGCCCGAAAATTCAACCTCAGGGAGCACCGCCAGAGTGACGTAAAGGTCCCTTAAGGTGGGTTCTTTTGTAGTACGCAAACCCACCTTAAGGGACCCACATCCGCGCGGCGGAACGCTAGTCAAAATTTAGTCAACCATGTGTCATGTTTCCATTGGGAAACATGCGGCGGGCGGACCACTCACCCCGCCCTCGATTAGCGCTGTAGCCGCCGCCGTACTCCACACCACCGCTTCCCCCTCTTGTCTCAGCAGGCTAGTTGATTTTTTCAGCCCTTCTAGGTTCAATGCGGCACATGGAACACTGCCCGGATGTGTCTGCGCATTACCGCCCCGCTCTTGATTGGTCCACCGACGACTACTTTGTCGCGTCGGCAGCTTCTCCCATCGTCGCTCTATCCAATGTGGTCTCTCCATTTGCTTCAGGTTGAATTTGGCTCGAAATTCGGACCCTAGAACATCGCGCAGACACGTCTGCCCATTGATTGCGGGCTTGATTTGAGGTTGAATTATGAGACTTGGGGAATTTGGTTTGAACAGTGAGCTTGCAACTGTCATTACATGTACATCCAATCTGACCCAAATCCCATTTGCAGAGCACGGTGACGGACACATCCGCCACTCAATTGTATACAGCCATATGCCTGACCTTTGCCGCAGCTTCATTGTGTCGGTACCGCACTTGAAGCAGCCCTTTAACATCCAACACCCTTTTTTTCAATCCGGAATCAATCTGTCACATCCCGCCCTCCCGCAATTCGACGGCGGACACATCCGCCACTGTATTATATACACCACCCTCTCCTCGGACTAGTCCTGCATATTTTGACAGCTGTTTGTATTTTAAATGTTTGCTTCCGTCTAGATTTAAACTACCTGGGTTTCAAATTTCAGCCATGACGGCGGACACATCCGCCGCCTTCCCCAACCTCCCTTTATTTTCTCAATTCCATCATATAATCCTATCTCCAACCTCCGGCTTGATTTCCTCGGCCCGTTCCATTTTAAGCAACTACTTTTGCATGTTTGCACGGGTTGCAACAAAGTTGAATGTAGCGGCGGATACGTCCGCAGTTCCATTGTACACTTCATTCTCCAATTCGAGGGTCAACTCTATTCCATCTGAAATGCTACTTGGGTTACCTTCCAGCTAAGCATGTCGAGAGCACAGTTGTTTCATCTGATCAGTCTCCATGCTAAAGCTAATATTACATCCGAGATAGACTGTTAGCATATAGCTCCGCTCGAGCGATGCACATTCTGAAGATTCGTCAGGCAGATCTGTACCAACACTATTAACAGACATTTTTAAGGCAGAGGCAGGTACACAATGTTATCTGCTACACTGAGCGCAAAAGTACTCGAATTCATTGCAGTACAAGTTACAAAAGTATTTTATGGTTGGGAGCAATGTGTAATCCGGAAACGGAGGTTAAGAGTTTGAGGGTTCCACAGCAAGTGAACTTAGCACAATTGAAGTTGAAGTTGAAAATTCGGGTGGCGCCACCGTTTGATGACAGTGATAGACTTCCGCTTTCAACCACAACACCAGAGGGGTTCAAACCCGTCTTTGACTTAACTCTATTGGAGGTGTATGCTCGGCAGACTCGTCTGCGCCGTTGGCGGACACGTCCGCACACCTGCGACGTAAACTCCGGTGGCGTTTGATCTCACCTGCTCGACCAATCGGCATGGGAATAAACATCGGACGAGTCCATTATTTTTGCACTGTGCTCATTTCTACCCCTTCGAGTGCTTTAGAAGTACGAAATATCATTCAGGATGCATTCCGGATCAGTTTAGATTTATTTCAGATTTTTTCTATCACCTATGAAACTCGTGCACTTGGTTGGTGCAAAGCTTGCCAGAAATTCAACCATCAACCTTAAGCAACCTTTCGGACGGTTTCATGCACCCAATATCATACTCGGCGGAAAAATCTAAAATAAATCAGACTGGTACCAGGAGGACAGTTCAGAATCATATTCCATCCCACAGAATTGCTCAAACCATTAGAAATGAGTCGGTAGAAAAAGATACAATTAGATGGATCTTTATACGGCTGCTGATTGGTTGAGCGGGTGAGGTAAAATGCCACCGAGATTTACGTTGAAGGTGTGCGGACAGCGGTCCGCCACTGGCGCAGACACTTTCGTGGGGCGGTAGTCATCGTCTGAAGACGTGTCTGAGCCGTTACCGAGCAGCAAAAATAACAGACATTATCTTATCTGATCATCCGAGTGGGCCGCGCCGAATGTTGAATGATGTCGATGAACTTTCACCTCTGTCGGTGTTTAATCGCTACTCAGTGTACTGTTTCAGCCTTAAATCTCGTTGCCACTTACTCTTGTGCCCCTCTCCTTGCTTCTTACACTGTTCAGAATAATACCAAACTTGATACCTTGTTCGAGCGGAAGTTGTTCCATTTGCATTCATGGACTGTTCAGCTTCTAGTTCGTCGGCTTCGTGGGCATATAACGGGACTCAGTGGAAGCCCTCCCATGGCCTCAAACCAGGGGAAAAACATAGAGGCAGCTGTTACATTGCTATTTGGCAGATCTGAACTTGGAAGACATTTGTGGTGGTACTTGTGGTGAACGAAATTGTATGGCTATCCGAGTTCTACCTCTACGGTGAGATGTTCAAGTGGACAATTCAATTATACACCAACTTACTTCTTTTGCACGTAAATCATGGAAGAGATGTAACTTTCCCCGGCCGATACCAGAAGAAGAATATTATCTCAGATGCAAGAGGTTGGAATTGTTTGAAAAACTCGAGGCTCAACCAGTGGCTCAAATGCAAGACTGCCTAGACGAAAATCGAGCTAAAAATGAGGGATACAGCAAGAGAATGCATAGAACCACCAAAAAGTTCGATCGAGTGTAGGGGCGGATGTGTCCGTCGTTTGTCCAAGGGGCCTTGGAACTGGGTTCGATCTAAATCTACAAGGGTAGAAAGAATCCACCGATCAGTATTGTAAGACCAAAGCAAGGAAAATCGGGAATGTACTTGACTGGCGGACCGCGTCCGCCGCTATTCCCCGCAGCAAAGATATCTGCTGGAAGTGAGCATATGTGGGAGGAAGGTGACAAATGACAAACAGCTGCTCGAAGTGCAGTATCATAACAATAGAAACTGATTCAACTGAAGCAGTGGAGGGGAGCACAACCGATTGGCGTACACGTCCGCGCTAGGCTCCGCAAGTTGGGATGCGGTAGAACAGAGCGAAAGGAGAATATATATTGATTGGGAGGCTTACCGCTCAAAATGCAGTTGCCGTACATCAATATTCGGGCAATCTCCTGGTGAGCAATCGATGTGCAGATGCGTCTGCGCGACGTTCCATGCATCGAATTACAAGCCGAATTGAACCTACAAGGTATGGAAACATCAAGTTGACTAAAGAGGCATGAGGGAAGCCGCTGGCGACGAAGGAATGCGGTAGGTGGACCAATTGTGGGTGGTCAGGGTGGTGATAGACACGTCCGGGCAGTGTTCCACGTACCAAATTTCGAGTGCATTTGCAATTGAACCTGCAATGACCGGAAACATTAGCTGGGATGCTGATGCGGGAGGGGAAGCGGCGGTGCGGAGTACGGCGGCGGCTACAGCGCTAATCGAGGGCGGGGTGGGTGGCTCCGCCCGGCGCCCCCTGTTTCCAGATGGAAACATTGACACATGGTTGACTAAATTTTGACTAGCGTCCGCCGCGCGGATGTGGTCCCTTAAGGTGGGTTTGCGTACTACAAAAGAACCCACCTTAAGGGACCTTTACGTCACTCTGGCGGTGTGCTCCCTGAGGTGCGAAAATTCACTTCGAGTCCGGCGCACAAGCTGAAGAAGTCTGCCCTTCGGACACTGCCCACCTCGTTTCGTGTATTTTGACCAATCGCTCCACAGCCGGCCAATCGACGCCCTCAGGACTTATATTCAGAACACCCAAGCCCGACGGCCTCAACACCCCGCTCCCCCTGGATTTCGTGCAGCTGTGGCCGCACTTGAAGTTCCTTACTTCAGGGTCACCGATTCCACATCGTGGTCCAAGCATGTCATGACCATCATCCAACCTCTCCTGGACGCGCTTGTGGTCGATCTCAGTTGGGATCCGTGGCGGTTCGAGCCGGAACTCATCAAGACGGAGCACTCCGAACTAGATCGCTGGATCCACAAGAACGACGAGTTCCCGGCCCACAAGGAGGTCCAGAACCGCCTCCTCGCGTCGTTACAGAATCCCAACCTACCCGCGGGACCGTCTGCCAGCACTCGAGCTCAGGACGTCCAAGACCCTTGAGGCTACGAGAAGGAGATGCAGGCCAGGTGCACCTTCTGTATGCAGACGAAGCAAACCACGGCCACCGTGAAATGTTTTACAAGGTATGCCCGCCAGAGAGGCAAGTTGACGGGCCTTGAAATCACACTCTGCAGCACTACGCGCAGATGACGAACCGCGCGCTTAACTATATGTCTACTGCCTCCCGCTTTGGCCTCATGTACACGGGCCACTACGTCGTCCTCTGCGAGACATGTGAGTTGCGGTTGGGGTTCCTCGAACGTCCGGACCTTCGCTCATATATCCTCCCCCTCCCCTCAGTGAACCCGCCAAAACCCGTGCCGAAGCCGGGGTCGCGTTAGATTCAAGGTCGGCGAACACGCCCGCAAGCCCCCCCACCCAGACGACCTGCCATGCCTGAGGACGACGGGCCCTGATGGGTGTCGGTTCCTTCCGCCATAAACGCAGGCGCCCCCAAGATCTCCTTCCTTGCTCTTTTTCTCGCCCACACTTTCTCCCCCAGGCAAGCTGGACATCTCAAAGCCAGCAAAGACCACGAAAGGCGTGTACCTCAACGTCCTCATGCAGCACCAAAAGCACAGGGCGGAGAGAGAAGCTGGCTACGGCGGCCAGCCAAGAAATATCGGGAGGGAGGGCAGCGCAAAAGCGGCACTGCGACGGCCCGCGACACGTCGTTCTTGGAGCTGACAGTGGCACAGACCCTGTACCAAAAGGACGGCTTCTGGCCAGATTCACCGACGCCAAGATTCTCAAATCCACTCGCCTAGCCATCGGCGGAGGCAACCCTGCAGACCACGGCGTCTGCGGAAGTTCGCCTGCTCTTTGCCTGGCCGCGGAGCTCCCCGCCGGCCTCATGCCGCGGCAGGGGGTTGTCGCGAAGGTGTACCCTCACTCGGACTTTGACATCCTTGTCCATAGAACAAACCGCCCGCGTCGTCTGTTTACGTTATCCGCGCGTGTCTTTGGCGTTTATGTCCCGCACCACCGCAATTAGGCGCTCCTGCTCATAGAGACTCGGAGAGAAGGTGTCCGGGTGAGTCAATACATTTAATGCATTCATTCAGAGTTGCCGGGCTCGCACGGTGATCCGCCGGTTAGGTCGGGGTTTACGATATTGTCCGCGGCTTGCGCACTCGCGGCGTCCCGGCGCGGCGACCTGGCGCCGCGCAGTTTTGTTCGTGATGAGACGGGGTTGTACGTTTATTGACTTTGCGGCCGCGTCGCTCAAGCATCGGTTGTTGTAGGCAAGGCATGCGGAGAGCTGGCCGCCAAGCTTGGTATCTGAGTGCTGTACAAGTTTACTTTTCTTTATGTTTTGTGTACTCTCATTGTCTACACGGTGAATTAATAGTATTCTTCTTCGATCTAACGGCAGGTTTAAGTTTGCTGGTTTTCTCCGCCTGGGTTGTAATTGGGCGAGGTCATGATAACATGTAAAGATGGACTGCATAACAATCATCATTACATCCCCTTTCCTCGAATGCGGCTCTGAGGCTACTATTGCGCTCGTCGGATCAGTGGTTCCCCAGTCTCACCGGTTATATGACTTACGCGAATGCCACAAAACGGCGCCTTCATGCCTTCTGGCGGAGTCACTGTCAACAGAATGCAATCCTGCCGTTTAAAATGTATCATTAACCAACAATCTCCGGGGAAGAGATACAACACCGGACGCACTTGAACCATGAGGCCATGCACAGCGAACCCCATAACGTTGATGGGTTCGATTGTGATCTCCAGAGAAGGACATGCGTGATGGGCTGTCGCGCTAGATCCAGCTTATGATTAGATACTTTAACTCGGTGTACGGGGAGATCTGCGCACCGCATTCCTGAACGCCACCTCGCCGATGTAGTCGACCCGCCATATTGCCGTGTCGGATGCTCACCCCGTGCTTGTGAGAAACTGTAGCCCCGACTTGCCGGCGACGGGTGCATATGGCAAAAACGCGGCAAGAGAATGGCGGTCGGGACTCCATTGTGATATGGAACGGAATACCCTTGCGAGTAGTGTTGCCGCGACTCAAGTCGATTTTGAATTCGACTTAACTCGTTGCTGACCTGTCCCTTAGATATTTTCTCGAATATTATACCTGTCAAACAATTCATCATGATGGCCTCTGCAACATATATTAACCATTTCCGGTGACATCACCTTGTCATCGGGTAATACGTGATATACGCTCCCGAAAGTCGCCGACTCGGCAAGTCGACCTTAGATTACGTTAATTCCCATGTATCTCCGCGGTCAATCACTATTTTCGCCAAATGCCACGTAAACATGGTGGACCTAGTATAACTCCATGTGCTGAACCCCTAATACCCCAGAGTTGACGTGTTCCTCGGACGGTAAGCACGTTAAGTCGAATTCGTGCGACTCAAGTCGCGGCAACACTACTTGCGAGGCACAAAATATTCGGGATGCTGGGGGGGATTAATGACGAAAGGGATCGGGAGGCACACTGGCATACCTGGAAGGCATAATTCACGCCAATATCCTGCACCCCACTCTTCGGGTTCGTCTTCGCGATGGACTGGTATGTGTTCCATGCTGGTTGCTCTTCAAATATCCCCGCTTCCATGCAGTACATGGGAAAAGGAAGTGGGGATGGGGGGTGAGTACGGGGATAGTATATGAATGGCGTGGAAACATGTATAATGCTTGACTCAGATTATTCTCTTTGAGCGAAGTTTGATGAGAGGAATATACATACGTGGTTTTGTTGATTTTAGCACTGATTGAATACTGGGCAGTGGGATATGGTTCTCAGAGTTCAGAATGCAAATTTATGCCGAGAAAGGAGCATGAACGGCCAAGATGGCATTGAATCCTGGGATCCTTTTGAGCTTGACGGAATGCGAAGGTGGAAGTGGCTGGAACGATGACAGAGGTGAGTAATTCATGGTGTCAGTGAGTTGAAAAATCACAGATATAGCTTCGACCTGCATACTCAAATTTCTTTGGAAGGGCCATGGCGAAATGAGGGACGATGGACAGAGTGTACCATTGACATATTTGGTCCAGACTCCTACGATATCCGAGCACAATGTGTAGCGCTTATGCCATCTTTTCCGTACTCTGACAACCAAAGAGTCCCTTCTATACGATAAGTGGTTCGAGTTGGGGCATATGCCGCATACTAATAGTCGAGTCATATACGACATTACCTTGACCTGAACAGAGGAAATGTTGTTCGTATTGGCGATCTCAACGGTACCTTCCACGGTGGAAACACCGCTATAGACAGGGAGATCGAGTTTGTCGTCTTGAGCAGCCAGCCGCAATTTGACGTCCCCATAGTCATATGATTTGACAAAGTTGCCGGTCAGGCGACTCGGAGGGCAAGCGAGTGTTTGATGTGGGATGCTACTCGTAGAGATTCGGAGCAGGTTTGATGGAGTACTAGGAAGGGGGGACGAGATGGGAAGCCTGGGTGGACATCGAGGTGGGATCAAGGTCGGGTAGTACGCTCTTTCGCACACTTGCACAGGCAGTTACGGCGGTGCAGCCTGAGATTACTACTATGTGAAAAACTGAGTGGTGTGACGACTAGTACTCTGGGAATCATCTCGATGGGTAATTCTGCAGCTGAGCCTGGTAGGCGCTACCCGCAGATCCGCCGACCTGGGTATGGTGTCTGTGAATTTTGTGGTGAGAAGAATTACAAAAAATCAATGCCACCCGCTGACATTGTTGATCAAGAAATGCTGTTGAAACTGACAAGTCAATGCTGTTGAAATGTTTACCGAGGCTCGGCGTCTACAGATCCACATCATTCATGAGCGTTAGAGCGGAAATGACATAGTTAGAGGTGACATTCAAAGCGCGTGTTGATCAGGCTCTTAGTATCCTGCACTGACTTCCCACTCGCAAGTAGCAGGCTCCGTAAACTTGTTGCCTCTGGTCACCACTTCAACATGCATCACTTCGTGTTTGATCTACGATCAGTTCAGGTGCCGGCTCGCCTCGGCACATTGAAATGGTACCAGTTCAGTCGAAAAATGGTGATCGTCAAACTCAATTAAGATCCGGTCCCCCAAATAGCCGTCTGATCCACATGAGAGCCGTCCGGTCACCTTTTCCCTGCACATCCTAGCCTGCATCCTTTCATTAGGTGTTGTATAATCGACTCCTCTGGCATCCCTGGTCCCCCAGAAAAATGTTCCTTCATGTTTTGAGGGTTACTTCTTCATTTATTCCAGCAAACTTGTTGATGGGAAGCATTGTTCAGGACAATATTGTAATATTATGTATGATCCAAATCTGACCAACCCAGAAGCCCGAACCATATTGTTCAATAGTAATAGACCCAAATTCACGACTTGAATCACTGTCATCCTACGAATCCTGTGACTTAAGTCAAGTCCATACACATTGGGCCAGGATTGATTGGTGAAGATTCAAATGTCTGTGATCAAATTGGATGAAAAATGAGCAGACCTTGGGTTGCTGTTTCAGACCAAAGCAAAACAAAGCAGAGACAAGGATGAAAGGAGCTTGAAGGAGCACAGAATGAAGCCAGGAAGAAGAGGTTGTCCTGGGAATATATTGTGAATAGAACAGTGCATACACACCCAGCCAGGTGATTGTCCCAACATCTGAGCTTGAGGAAATGTTGATTAGGGAAGAGAAAAATCATGACTCAAAGCGGTGGGAAGAAAAAGAAGGAACAAAATTTAAAATTCCTCTTGGGGGAAGCATCAGAGCAGGCATTGACAAACCTGGTACTGGGGCACCTGAGCATTTATTCAAAATCATTCAAGCTGCAATGTACTATAATGTGTTACACTACATTACAACATCATCTCACAAGGGCTAATGCTAGCCTGGACAGTTAGCTAAGAGGGATATAATGTGTTTTGGACCATTAGAAAGGTGCTGGACAACAATCCTGGTAAAGGGTTGAAGTGAGAAGTCGCTAATAGAGCAACTGCGGAAAGTGCCCAACCATCCTGGAAACAGATTGGGGCTACTGCACATCCCTGACTAAGGGTGTATTACGAGGGATTATCCTTTTGAACAAGGGAGCTTACCATTTGACATCATCTGGTGTCTTCAGAACTGCTAAGGAAAGGTGGGACTCAGTCAATCTCTTGATTGACTAAGAAACCATACTCGGGTACCGGGAAGCGATGGCTATCATGGTTTTCAGACAAATCAACCAAAGGGTTCAAGAAGGAACCAAAGTGGACAGATGGTTACCGAGGCGGGTAATGGTGGGCCGACAAAGAAGTCGGCTAAATTGACACATCAACTATATCCCATCACAATTGTGCTAAGCAATGCAGATCTTTCTTTACTCATTGCAATGTTCGACTCATTGATGATTCTTACCAATCTGTTTTGTTTTTACTAATCTCTGATATCCGACAGGAGTTCTTTGGCTAGCTGCCATACTACTAGTCATATACCCTGAACCCTGTTGTGTGTTTGTATCTGTCTTGCTGATATTTAGATTCCTGTAAAGTACTTAAGTGGATAGTTATGGGAAGGAAGCCAGTGAATCTCACCCCACCTGTTGGACATGAAGCTACTAGGCTTTTGCGCTTAACCGGTCGAGTAGTCATTCATTCAGAGACATACCAAGTTTTGTTTGTATTTCCTCAAAATATTATCTGTGTTGGATTTGGATCATTATAAACTACACATGGACATTTGGATAAACAGAACAGACATGTGGAATATAAGGAAACAGATCAGACTTGATAATTGGTGTATAATCTCGCAAAAATTAGCAACCGCAGATACTATTAAAAAATTGGAATTTCATAAGAATCACTTGTGTTTCACATCAGAGTACCATCTCCAAACCCAGACCCACATCACACAAAACCGTTGACATAAAATCTCGTCTGACTATCTGTGATTGCGCTGAAACGGTGCACTTGATATACAACTAGAAATAGCTTAGATTCGGGATTGCACAAAACAACCACAAGACCACTACTACAACAATCTATTCCTCCAAAGATGTAAGTGCTTCTCTTTGTGAGTTCAGGTCCGGGCCGTAGTATGCAACCAATCGGTTTGGAACAAACACAATTTGACTGCTAGACTTCAACAAACCCATTCAACAACACACTAGCACTACGCAGCTGCCAACAACAATACTGCTAGCACCTGAAATGGTCTGGGGTTTATGGGTTGGATACAAGGTGACTGGATCACTAGATTGAGGGCACCAGAGCAGAGTATGTAGGTTTGTGAAAATCCTCGCTAAGGGATACCCAAAGACTATTGAGGCTAACAACAAGGGACTTCAATCCTCAAGCCACAAGGGAGTCCTTAAGCCACTGACCTATTCCTTAACCTAGAACAGGAACCTTTCCGCTTTTATTGGCAATAGACACTATAAGTGTCCAGCTAGCGACCCAACACACTGTGACAGCACTTCCATCAATATCAGGGTAAGGTGAAGTAACTGACAAGTTACAGTCGGTCTAAAGGTGGGGGGTACCTATTCTGTCTTCTTCTTAGTAGGCTCAAGCCAACACACAACTACCTAGCAGGTGATCCAACACACTACAACAGCACTTTCATCAATATTGGGGTGAAGGCAAGGCTACTATACTAGCACAACTGCTAGCTGGTTCTCAAAGAGAACACCCTTGGTTTTATACGTGAAGACTCCTTGAGTCAACAACTAGAACCTCAACTTAAGATCTCGATGTGTCCAGAGTCAACAGTATTGATTCCAATAAAGCTACTACTTGTGAAGTGTGTTACAATCCCCACTAGCAACCTGTGACCACCTGCGCCAACTTCGTACAAAGTCGGGGTGTGTAATAATCTGAAGTTCTAGCCTGCTCTGTGCTCCCTTTATACTACTGAGGTCCATGATACATGTGATAAACAGAATGAATAATATAAATGAGTGAAAATGATGTGATGAATACAACAGCCAATGAAATGAATGCCATTTGGTTTTATGATGGGTCTATGCCAAGCAGAACAGCCACACTGATCTGCTAGCATCCATTTATGGGTATCGTGAGTGATTCCTCAGCCTGCTATCTGCTGTCGGAACCTCTATCCTGACGAAACAGAGTTGAATCCACCACCTGGAATCATCTAGCACAGGTCAGAGCACTGGCTAGCAATCTGTTTATCCGTTGCTGCATTAGTGGTGACCTGCACATCTGCACCAATAGCCTACTAGCTATTCCTCTACTGGCCTACTTGTCTCTGTTTGTGACTTGTGAATTATTTGCAACAAGGGCACTGTGCAATATATGCTCCGTGCATTCCCGGTTGAAGAGGCTAACGGCTTTGGTACCTTGACCGAGCTGGACCTCACAAACTTGTCTGGCATTCTGTCCAAGTACCATGACTTCACCAACATCTTCTCTGAATCCGAGGCTTATAACCTTTCGCCCCATCATGAGTTCAATCTCAAGATTGAGACTGTTGATGGCACTGAGCCTCCAGTTGGCCTCATCTATTCCCTTTCCACAACCGAGCTGACTGCACTTCAGGAGCTCCTCGACAAAAACCACAAGGTGGACTTCATCTATCTGTCTTGTTCCTCCCACGACCCTCTGATTCTCTTCACTAAGAAGAAAGACGGAAGTCTCCAGCTTTGTGTCAACTATCGTGGATTGAATCACATCACAAAGAAGGATCACTATCCGCTTCCTCTGATCGTGGATCTCCTCGATGCTCCTAGAAAAGCGCGCATTTACACCAAACTGGACCTTCGCCACACCTATCATTTGTGTCATGAATCACCCAGGTTCTATTTTTCATGTGACACATCTGTATAGATACAGACACATCTTAGCAGCACGGGACTCTTATAATGCCACCACGTGACCTTCTCACGGTTGAAACCCGACCGCGGATTCTAAAGCCGCAGACCCAGGGTAGTCTGCACCACAGGATACAGAAGATGTTAGGGGACTAGGAACCCATACAGACAGATCCTAGTCCCTGGACGCATCATAGCTAACACAGAGGCACATACAAAGTACACAAATGGTTGCAAACCGATCGGGGTTTCAACCACTGACTCAATCGGTTTGAACCACTGGAGACAACAACATTAGGACTAGGAAACCCGAACATCGGGTCTCCTAAGTCCTTCGATGCTATGGAAATGGAGACAGAGGAGTCCAGGAGTATCAGCATTAATACTCCTTAATGCTGTGGTACAGGAACTGATTGCGACAGACTGCAATCACTTTTAATTTATTTGAAGCCTATATAAGCTTGGTAGAATCTCCATGTACAGTAGATTCTACCTCATCTAATCTCAGGCTTCTACCTTGGCTTGACATAGGCATTGTCTCCACCCTGTCCCGCTTCCTATCCATCGTATTACGGGTTGTGTCCACACCCCAGGTTTTATACCTGAGTGGATATCACACCCTCTTTGACTTGTTCCAGGTTCCACCTCGTATCCCAACCTACAATATATGGTCTTCTAGGGAGGACACCGTACAGTTGGTCCTACTGCTCAACAAGCTACTAGGGTCTATTGGTTTTCTCCTGGTTGGGGTTCTTGCCGGGTTATTTGCTGTTTAGCCGACCCAGAGGCCATTGCTGACAATTTGCTCCATGTTGCAAACTGCTTTCCACTCCCACTACAGTTCTTACAACTTCCGAGTCGTGCTGGAAGGTCTTTCCAACGTACCAGCTGCTTCCTCAATACTCTCTTTGCGGATCTGTTGGATGTTTATGTTGTGGTATACCTTGATGACATCTTGGTGTATTCTAATGATCTGTCCAACCATACCGATCATGTTCGTGAGGTGCTCCAGCACC
This sequence comes from Mycena olivaceomarginata, assembly GCA_029378375.1. Taxonomy (NCBI): domain Eukaryota; kingdom Fungi; phylum Basidiomycota; class Agaricomycetes; order Agaricales; family Mycenaceae; genus Mycena; species Mycena olivaceomarginata. Next base: position 15,758 of record JARKIC010002994.1, read on the forward strand.
TTCGCAAAGCTGGATTATTCTGCAAGCTATCCAAGTGCGAGTTCAGTGTCACCACCTGCGAGTACCTCGGCTACATCCTGTCACCTGACGATTTCCACATGGCTCCAGACAAGATCTCTGCCATTACGAACTGGCCTGTCCCTTGGAAAGTTAAGGACATTCAGCCCTTCCTTGGTTTTTGTAACTTTCATCAGCACTTCATTTATGGCTATTCTGGCATTATCGTTCCACTCACTTGCCTCACTCATACCGGCAAATGGTGGGATTGGTTGCCCACTTGTCAATCAGCCTTCAACACTCTTAAAAATGTGTTTACAGCTGCTCCGGTTCTCTATCATTGGATTCCCAGCCATCAGATTATGGTTGGGACAGACACATCTGACTACACTATCGTGGGCATTCTCTCCATTCTTGGAGACAACGGTGAATTCCATCCCGTTGCTTTCTGAAGCTGGACACTTATGGCTCCGGAACTCAACTATGACATGCACGATAAGGAACTCCTCACTATTTCTGATTGCTTTACTCATTGGCGTCATTATCTCAAGGGTGCCCCTCTCACTGTCACATTGTCACAGACCACAAGAACCTTGAATACTTTGCCCCAACTGAGGTCTTTACCCATCAGCAAGTACGCTGGTCTGAATATCTTTGCCATTTCAATATGGTAATCTGGTTCTGACCTGGAAAGCTCAGAGGTAAACCTAATGCATTAACTAGACGATGGGACGTTGTCATCCCCCAAAAGTGTTTGGAGATGAAAAGGATTAGAGCCATGTTTGGATTAGATTCAGCAATCACCGAAATTACCAGACAAGCCCGCCTAACCCCCAGCTCACTGTCACTAACTTACCCTGGGAACGATTACCATTTTGAGCTACTACAAGAAGCACAAGGACGACAATGAAGTGACAGCAATAGGGGCAAATAGCAATGCATTGTGACACCGTGACCTAATATTACGGGAACCAATAGAAGAGACGGCAACTACAGAGGACACAGGACATAGTGTGCACAGCATGTTACATCAATATAGCGGTACTGGCGACCAGTATTCAAATATGACATGCAGGACACAGCATGCACAGCACATTACATTGACAGAGCGGGCACCGGCAACCACCCTTCAAACATGACATGCAGACAGACAGAACACTGGCAACCCACGACATGACACCCGACAAGGAGGCGTCATGACTGAACCTGCGCCCACAAAGCAATGCTTGACACAATATGTCACTCCAAAGCTGTACAGGCCCTTACACAAGATGACAGACTGACGATCGTAACCGGTGTTTTAAATATGACAGCAGAAGCCATTGACCTACATAGCATCTAGCTCAGGATAGAACAAAGTATGCCAAACACTCTGTATATAAATACTCTACATAATTCGGTAGATAGAACAACCAACCAACTACTTCCCCAGTAACAATCTCTCTTCTCTTTAGTCATTCTCCCTTCCATAACCCTCCTCAGACTCACCGTAAGTAAAACAGTCCGCTTCCTTGAAGCTATTCTGTTCAATCCATGCTCTTTAACCTTTGATTAACAGTCCGCTTCCTCAAAGCTATTCTGTTCAACTCACCTCTTTAGCTCTCGATAAAAATACAAGTAGCCTGGGACTGAAAACCCTTGTACTCGTATTTCTAGTAATTTGTACTGATAGCCTGGGACCGAAAACCCTTGTATCAGCACTTCGTCTTCTGAATCCGCCTTTAGCAAGTAGCCTGGGACCGAAAACCCTTGTATCAGCACTTCGTCTTCTGAATCCGCCTTTAGCAAGTAGCCTGGGACCGAAAACCCTTGTGCTTGTTATATAGATAGCCTGGGACCGAAAACCCTTGTATCTATATCTAGTCATTCGAATCTGCCCTTTAGCAAGTAGCCTGGGACCGAAAACCCTTGCATCTATATCTAGTCAACCGAATCCGCCTTTAGCAAGTGGCCTGGGACCGAAAACCCTTGTGCTTGTTATATAGATAGCCTGGGACCGAAACCCTTGTATCTATATCTAGTCAACCGAATCCACCTTTTGCAAGTAGCCTGGGACCGAAAACCCTTGTACTTGATCATACAGATAGCCCGGGACCGAAAACCCTTGTATCTGTATCTAACCTCTCGAATCTGCAAGTAGCTTAGGACCGAGAACCTTTGTGCTTGTACCACCACATTCCGTAATTGAACAGTCCGCTTAACTTGGAGCTATTCTGTTTAATTGTTCTGCACCAGCCTCCACACTCACCTCCGTTTCCACTTTTTCCCACACCTTCCCCTTTTATCACTTCTCTCTTTTTTTGAGGAGAAACCAACAACTTTTCATTTCACTACCCATTTCCCGAACTTACGAGAAACTCCCGAATAAAGTCATTTCCGGAGGACCTTGTGTATAACATTTTATACGCCTGACAATGTCTACCCTAAAGAGGGGGATACGGCCTTCAGCCAGATCAATCCTCAGAACTTCCAGCCCCATTTTCGCTTCTGATCAGTTATCCACATCGCTAAAACACCACCTTCCTTGAGGACATTGTCTCCGAGCATCTCTCTTCATGGATGTTGACTCGCTGCACCGCAAAATCATTTCACACTATCCTGACAACCCCACCGCTGTTTCTGGCATCACATCCGTGACTTCCGGCTCTTCCGGCTCCATGCACTGGACCATGGATCTGACAAGTCTTCTTCTTTTCAGCAACCAGATCTATGTCCCGCAGGTTTTAGGCGATACACCAGATATTCTCCACGTACATGTCCTGCAAAATAAGCATGATCACATACTCTTCGGCCGTTTGGACAGAACTACACGTTGGCTCCCGTCCAGCGTGAATATGCCTGGCCAGAAATGTGTAGTTTCGTCCGCAATTACTGCAAGTCCTGCACTCACTGCAAGCGCAACAAGGACCCTTGGCATAAGCCATACAGGCTTCTCTGTCTATTACCGGTTGCTCTCCTTCCTTGGCATTCAATATCCATTGACTTCATTGAATTCCTCCCATATTCCAGTGAGTTTGATTGTATTTGTGTCATTGTTGACTGTGCATCCAAGCAGGTTATCCTATTCCCCCTGCAACCAACATATCACTTCCGTCCAACTTGACTGGTTCTTCCTTATTCACATCTTTTCCAAACATAGTGTTCCATCCCATGTCACTTCCGACCAAGGCATGGAATTCGTTTTCCGCTTTCTTCCACACATTGGGTGAGCTTCTCAACATGACCATGCATTTCACGTCTGGCCACCATCCCAAGGCTGATGGACAAACAGAGCGCATTAATCAAATCCTTGAGCAGTATATCCGCATGTATTGTGCATATCACCAGGATGACTGGGCTGAGCTCCTTCCTCTTGGAGAGTTCGCACTCAACAAAGCTCCTAACACATCTACCAGCGTGTCGTGAACAAGGGTTATCACCCACTTCTCACTTTCTCTGAACCGACTGTTGTTGATCCCAATGTCGACAAGGCTCAGGACTATGTGTACGAACTCCAATCTGTCCATGAATATCTCTGAACCCAGCTGACTATTGCTATGGAGCATTACAAGGAAATCACTGACAAGAAACATCTTCCAGACCCCAACCTCGAGGTTGGAGACCAAGTCTTTGTCTCAACCGAGTTCATCGCTACAACAAAACCCACGAAAAAGTTCTCTGAGACACATTTTGGTCCTTACAAAGTCATAGAGAAAACTTCTGGCTCTTCCTATTGGATCTGGCTTCCAAAGGCCCTCTCACACACTCACACCGTTTTCCACATCTCTATGCTTGAACCACATTTTCCGAATCTGTTTCCAGGCTGTGGACAACCTCTGCCTGGTCTCGTCAAAATTATTGATGGTGACAAATATTTTGAACTTGCAGCTATCCTCAATTCCAAGATCAACAGGTGTTACTGTTGTTGCCCTCTTTGTTACTACGTTGAGTGGTTTGGGTGGTCTAATACCAATGATCAATACCAATGGGTTCCCGCTTTCGAACTGGACGCACCAGAACTATTGGCTGCTTTCTATGCTCATTATCCGGATAAACCCGGGCCAGAATGGGAGCAGATTTGAGCTTACAGCTCCATCCTCCTTTATGGCCCTCGCATCTGGTTTTATGGTTGATGGTTCCTTTTGCGAACGTGAGCTCAAGTTACATCCTTGTTCCGTCCTCATTTATGGCCTTCCGACCTTTGCACAGTTCCATCCCTTTCCAGCCATTTCCGTCTTACTGGCAACTCTATGTAGTTTATGACCAAGAAAACAAAATATACAATTTTTCGCAATTATTTAACAATTCTACAACTATTCGAACTCCAACTCATATTCCATGTCCTTGGTTTCCTCTGACACTTTGTCATCCTGCACGAGATACTCTCCCTCGAGGTGCCACCCAGCCAGCGGGATGAAGGCACTCCAGTTGGAGGCCGCAACCATTTCCTCGGGCAGTTCCAGCTTCAGTTCAGTCAGTTTCGACAACGACTCCAACTCGGCCTTCTGTGCCAAGAGCACCTGGAGCTACGTGTCAATCGTGGCTTTCTTCCGAGTCTTCTCCTCCTCCTTGGCTTTCTTCTTTGCTGCTTCCTCCGCCAATTCCTGTTTGTATTGGGCCCTCCTTGTGGCCCTCTTCGCCTCCTGCTCTCGTGACCATTTCTGGATCTCGGCTAAAGCAGCATCAGCATCCTCATCTTCATCCTTCACTGGCGGCATCTGGAGGAGTCTACTCAGATCAACAGGCATGTCCATCAACAGCAATCCTCCGGCCATGCACAACTGCGATCTTCCGACGTGCAAATGCAACCTTCCAATGCGCGTTTCTGAGTATGGTTGCTCTCCAACCTCGTGTGTCTGCCTTCCGGTCCCTGCAGACACTGCCCATTCCTGCTCTTTTTTGTGCTCTCTTTCACAGCTCTTGAGCTCCCGAAGTCAGTGCTGGGTGTTGATTAGCCCAAGCTGAAGTTCTTCGTAGAACAGGATCTCATATGGCAACAACTCGCCGGTGCGAGAGTCCATCTGCTGACGCTGGTTGGAGACATGCGAGACGGCAGACCATGTTCTGGCACTCCCCCAGCCCAGACTCACCATCACCTCCATGACACGGGATGTCTTGATGTGCGGAAGATGCTTTTTGCTTTGTGGCCTCAGGCTGCACTTGACGTGCGAGTGGTGGCAGTTGTTGCATGCTGTCTTCCCAGGCAGCACAACACATGGAACATTCTTGAGTGAATACCTATCGCAGCCTGGAAAAGAACATTAGAAAAATGAAGAAAATGAAGAACATTTCATACGCACTGTCTGAAGAGTCATCCTGCTCCTCGTGCTCCTTCTTCACCTTTTTTGGCCTTGCCTTTGCCTTGCCTTTGCCCTTCCACTTCTCCCTGACCTCTTCCAGCTCTTCTGACACCACTCCATCAGAACTCTCATCCTCCATCCCGACCTTCTCATCCAGCACATCATCTGTGTCAGGTGAATATACTCAACAAAGGATGTTGACAGTGTCGATGAAATCATCGAACTCAACACTGCCCTACTTGAAGTGCTGGTGCAATCCTGCCACCTGGTCATGATGTGTAGTTGCATCCAGGAGCCCCCCCTCCATGACTCGCATGTTCGCTTCCGTGACCGCTACCTCCCTTCAGTGTTGTGCCCGAGCTTGATCAGCTCCTGCAAATACCGCAGATAGTTGGGTTTGGTGTGCGTGTGCTCCACCGCTTCTCATGTCATTGACGCAAAGATCCCCTCCTGCAGCTCCTCAATTTGTGCTTCCATGCACGTGATTCCCTCCTTGACTGGGTCCAGAGACGACTGGCAGGTGTTCCGGTTGATGCTTGATTGTTGTAAGTGTTGTGAAGACATGGTGGATGGAGAAGAATTTTTTTATCAACATCCCATGATCACATGACTTATCATCAACTTCACAGTTCCATGTATTCCTTCCGTCCCATTGTGTCATCATTCCATCATTCCGACTTCGGCACCGTATTCCTCTTGTTCTTTGTTCCTTGGGGGCAAGGAACCCTAAGAGGGGGATACTGTTACGACCATGCACTTTCCAATTCCTTTCCGGCCCTTTCTGGCCCTGTCCCGACTCCAGCCTGGTTTATGGCCATTACGTCCAAACCACTTTCAGGATGTGACTCACACTTCTGGCTCGCATCCATCCAACTCACTGTTGCATCCGGCTTGTTCTGTTGATGCATGCCCTTTGGGGTTTTCACAATGAAGGTCTTCTGAGTGTTCCCCAAATCAAACATATGACTTCTGCAACTATGCTTCTCTCTTATTGTTCTTGTTGTCTTTCGCTTCACTTATTGTCTTTAACATACTTCGCATTCACTATCTCTGTATTTAGTATATATATATATTCTCCTGTATCTTTAGTTGAAAATTAATGTGCTTTGCCTCTGCATTGCTCTATGGTCTGACTTCTACTTCCTTTGTTGTAAAGCCAAGTTAGTTGGTGTACCTGCTCACCTTTGTGGTATCACTTCCAGCCTATCTGTCTTCCAGCCCTCTTCCGTCTTCTAGCCTTTCTCCAACATGGATATAAGAGAGGAGGTTTTGGCATGGATAGGTATTGAACTCTCTGTTGTCAGCAACGGCCTCTGGGTCGGCTAAACCGCGAGTAACCCGACGAGAACCCCAACCAGGATAAACCCGATAGACGCTAATAGCTCGTGTTCCCCGAGCAGTAGGACCAGTCGTACGGCGTCCTCCCTAGGAGGCCGTATGTCGTAGGTCGGGATGTGAGGCGGAACCCAGAACGAGTCAAAGAGGGTGTGATATCCACTCAGGTATACAACCCGGGGCATGGATACAACCCGTAGTACGATGTGAAGGAAGCGGGCCAGGGTGGAGACAATGCCTATGTCAAGCCAAGGTAGAAGCCTGAGATTAGACGAGGTAGAATCTACTGTACATAGAGATTCTACCCTGCTTATATAGGCTTCTAATGAATTAAAGTGATCACAGTCAATCGCGATCAGTTCCTGCACCGTAGCATTAAGGAGCATTAATGCTGATGCTCCTGGACTCCTCTCTGTTGGTTTCCGTGGCGTCGGTGGACCTAGGAGACCCGACATTCGGGTTTCCTAGTCCTAAGTGTCATCGTATCCAGGGGTTCAAACCCCGATCGGGTTTGTAACCACTCCTGTACTTCGTGTACACTTCTATGTCAGCCCTTGGTGTGTCCAGGGACTAGGATCCGCCTGTACGGGTTCCTAGTCCCTAACGTCTTCTGTATCTCGTGGCACAGACTCCCTGAGTCTGCGGCTTTAGAATCCGAGGCCAGGTTTCAACCATGAGAAGGTCACGTGGTGGCGTCATGAAAGTCCCATGCCGCTAAGACGTATCTGTATCCATACGGACGCGTCGCACGAAAAAGTAGAACCCGGGTGATTCATGACATCTGTCCCCAAGAGCAGTAACCTTTACCAAATACTGCTTGATAAACGATGGTGATTCAGGACTTGTCACCCAGGACTGGCTTTGTTAAAGAAGTTTTGTTTTGTTTGCACAAGTAACTCAATATCATTTGTTAGCTCAGGATTTTGGGATTGGAAATGGTTAAGAAGCTAGAGGGAGCTTACTAGGATTGAGAACATGGCACTGCACTACAGTAGCCTTGGAAGGCTTATTACTTGGGATTCAGAGAACACGGTGAACGATGTGCTCCGAACTAAACCCAAACATCCCACTTATCACCCCAATACAACCCAAGTCTTTCCGAAATAAGCAGTGACACCTACGGAAATAAGACAGGGATCGGAAATAGGCTGATCAGTGAGCGCAAGAGCCAAGATTCAGATGAGTGATAGTCCCTTTACAGGTCCTAACAAGGTTGAAGGGAAGGTATGTGTTTCCCTTAGGAAGATGAACCTTCACTACAAGATATCACCAGGAATTGGCCTGAGCGATAATTGAGTGGTGGAAATAAGATGTTTTAAAGCTTCACAGCTTATGAGACAGCAAGTATTGAGAGTGGTGGTGGTGGTGACATCCAACGACATACAGGAGACCTCGACATACAGGAGACCTCAAAGAGGTCGATGATAAAACAATTCCAAATGATAGAAGCCCCGATAGCTTATTTCCCAGATGCCAATGACGATAGCTGATGACGATACACGATTTGATTCCAAGATACTAGATAGCCTCAATCACGTCCAAGATGTTCCCAATACCCTATTCCTTATTCCAACTTAGGTTTTCCTGATGTTAAAGTCCAACGACGATACACACTGTGCCAACCCCAGAAATAGCCCAATCACAAGTGTTCAGCCTAATACACGGGTGATTCTGTACGCTACTCGAGATAATGTCCTTACTACTTATACAAAACCCAAAATCATGTGCAAGTCCATGAACGAGACAGAAATTAGTAAAATTGCCCAAGTTCCCCTTCCACAGCTGTTTATCCATCAGAAGGACTCCCACGAGCATATTGCCATTGGCCAGCGTACTGGATGATTGTGATGTCCGACTGTGTGGTGTTGGTCATCCTAGGGGTTTGAAACCCTCAGTCTCTTGGCTGACTGATACCGAGTTGTTCGTCCTATTTCCCGTTGTCCCTGGTCTTCTTCCACTGTCGCTGACCATTGGGTAATGTTCCCCCCGGCCTCCAGCTCCTCATAGATACCCATAGTGAGATTTGTCCCAGAAAGGGTTCTTATTTCCCCAACTCTGTCTGCTCAGAATAAGAACAATCCCATCAGATCATCTTAGCCGACCTTTGCTTGTCCCGGAACTTCATCGGAACGTACATCCCTGGACCTTGACATCTATCACATGGAAAGTGCACGGCCTATTGGTGCAGAAATAAGACTATTCCTGCATGCCCTTGTCATCAATACGTCCAGCCTTCTCCATTGTATGGGAATAAGACCAGAAATAGTCTCTTAAGAGGTTTGTGGGCTACACATTTCTCTACAGTTTTCAAGGCGAGTACTGCCGATCTGCAGGGTAGTTCCCTACCCCTTGTACCCATTACTCTGTGATCACAACCCATCTGGCTATACCGAGACCATATACCAGTTCATAGAAATAAGCCTATACTGTAATCAGACTATTCCTGAAACACGCAAAATGTGCAGTGTTTAGGTATAGTTGGATTCCAGACAGTTCAACGGCACCTTGATTAGGATTGGGATTGTTAGCTCAAGATTGTAAAGCTTAAAACTTGATTTGTTGGCTCAAGTGTGTATTTCATGAATTGTCTTTTCATTTTGCTTCCAGAACCCAAACAACCTGAACAACCCGATCATTGATCAGATCAACTATCTGATCAATCGAACCAGGATACCGTTTTAGGATCCCTAATGGTTTCGATCGGTTCCCCGACCTTTGGGTTCCCGATTGCCCCTCTACGTCCATATACCCCTTCATTTGCTTCGCATTAATCTTGTCCGTTGCCGTTGGACACTGTACCTTAATTTACAACCCCTAGGGACTTTAGTATATAAGCTGTAGTTATTTCCCTGTACTTTACACTATTCTAGTCTAAATTCCAGGCTTATTTGTTTGGAACTCTTCGTGCTTCAGTCGCCTTCGTCACCTCAGAACCCGGAATCTGCTCTGTGCTGACAGTGTATTTGACATTGCTCAAAGAAGTCTAATACTCTAAATCAAACCTTGCACCTTAAACTCAACCCTTAAACAGGTATGTTCCTCACAACCTTTGCTGGATTATCTGTGCTCCTTGAACCTTCTTAAAGTGTTCAAAAGACCCGTACTTGGTGGCACAGTCTAAACCATTCAAGGGGAAAGTAGTTAGGATTTGGTTAGCTGTTGTGTTTTTTGCCTTAATCAAGCAAACTCGCATTCTGCTTGTTGGATCTTGATTAAACTGGTACTGCTGTTGTAGACACCAAGCAAGCATTTCATTACCTACTAGATGGTGTGGTGACCAAAGGACTAAGTAATGACTGCTGTAGCAGTGGTCACCAACATCTGCACATATATTGTCCACCATTTCTGCAACAAAGAGGCAACAATGCATGCTTTGAAGGGGTTTCTTTTTTGGTCCTTTGGAGGTTGTGGTTGTGGTCAAGTCGTGGTGAAAGGGATTTCTGTTTTGCATGGTTCTCAATACCAAACATTGATGGCAATCTGATATCTTATCTGTGCCACTCCATTGTCTCTGAAACTCGGGGATGCAATTGTTACATAGCAAAGTATGTACATTGTATATGAAAGCTAGCAGTCAAACATGACATTATTTTTCAACTCGAGAAAAAGATGTTGAAGGCCAGAAGAAGAAAAACCTGAATAAATAAAGCCGCAACTTGAGGAGTATATTTTCCAGGAAGGAATGAAGAGTAACTCGCATTGGAGTGCCTGTCAGATGCAGCAAGTGAGGATAAGTAAGAGGGTTCGGTGTCACCAGCAGTGCTCATGATTATCGGACATGAGTTCCTGTCAGGGACACCTGTACCAAGCATGTTGTGCACCTCATCATGTACTTGGTCCAAGCCCCCACCTTCCAATGTCGGAGTGGTGGATAGCTTCAGCTGATGGCATGTCAATTAAGCCATTCGCTTAAAATGAACAGGCACGACTTACAGCATATGCTTGACTTGGACTATTGATCCTGGTATCCTCTGGTCAGTGCTGAGGAACTCGCGGTACAAGAATATCTTCTATCACCGAGGTAGATGGAAGCCGGGAGGAACCTATGGACGATCTTCTGCGCAAGCATGAAGAGCGACTCGCATCAGAAGATGAAACAGGGCTCTTGGTCCCACTTGCAGAGCCCTGGATAATGAATGTGATCTGCATTGGGGGTTTTCTTTCTGGCACGGCTATACCAAGCATGTTGTATAGATCATCTTGTGCATGCTCCAAGAGCACATTGTCCGTGTCCGATATAGGAGGCATAGATGACTGAAAACCGCGTGTCAGTTGACCCACTAGGCTCGAGGGACAGAGAGGACTTACATTATATGTGTCACCTATAATGTCGGTGCTCATATGCTCCACTTGGTGCTGAGGGGAGGTGGAAGAGTCCTGACGAATATTTTCTATTAAGGCAGACAATGTGCTGAAAGACGATCGCCTGGTTGAAGAAGCGGTGGAAACTTGTATATTTGATTCCCCAACGGTAAATATCCAGGCAGATTGTGCATGCCAGCTGGAGCCTCTAGGCCCCGAGGAGTTGTCCATCTGTTCAGCTACATTGTCGTATTCAACTGCGATAGCCCCGGCGTGGGACCACGCTTCGTCTCTTTCGGCCTCGAGGCTCTCCATTTGGGTGCGCAGCCCCTCGGCTTCCGCGATCTGCTTCAAGAAACTCGCATTCAACTTGCGCAGGGCCATTGCAAGAGCGCTGGCCGAGTGCACATCTTGCACTGACTTCAACTGTGTGATTTGTTCATCTGCAGAGTGCAGATCTTCGGCAAGGCGATCCAGGTCCGTACAAATCCCCTTGAGGTTTTCCACAACACAGAGCGCGTAGGCCGAGTCCGCATGCTCGGTCCCATCGAGAAGAGAGGTCAACTTGTCGAAGAAATTTGCTCGTTTTCGCGTCAGCATTTCATACTGCGTTTTTATATCAGTTCGTTGCATTTCAAGGCGATGCAGTTTCATTCGGGATATCACTGTCTGCCGTTTCCGGTCGAAGAACACGGATGAAAGAAGCATCTGCAGACTGCCTGATGGCCCTCGATACAATGCCCCTGCAACTGATCCGAGCTGAAGGTCCATTTGGCAGCCTCGAGGCTGTATCCACACCACTTCAATTCAGGGGTTGCGAACCGGACAAATTGCTGCGAGAAAGATACTACAATTTACGCACGGTTCCAAGCTGGGTAAGAAGAACACTCACGGATTTGAGTTTTTCCATTGTTCCTTTCGTCACACCTTGGCCGAATTGAGCCTCAAGGAGGACCTGAGACATCAGTCCCTCCAGCCGCTTCAGTTTAACTTGGTTCTCGACGTGGTTCACAAGCAACGATTGTTCAACGCAAAGAGTGGTATTCACCACACGGTGGGATGTATCTTCGATGCGAGCAGTGGTTTGCTCAATTCGAGCAGAGGAGAACACCTGACATCGGTAATGGTAAGCACGTAATGGATAGAGAAAGGTGCGCTTACCGTGAATTGAAGGTAGCATTTACTCACATGCTCCTTCAGACCCTTGACTTTTGCCTCGATTTCGTCCCGCTTAATCCACGCTTTGAGCTGGGATCCGAAACCGAGCCTGCGGCGGCTGGGCTGGGCCTCACAGATAGCGCGGCAGAGTGAAAGAACGTAAGCATGTTTCTAAACAAACAGATGTGTCAACACAAACGGCTCGAATATGGCAAGAAACACTTGCGCCTTCAGATTCACTAGGGCGCTTAACAGCGCCGGCACTTGGAATTCATCCTCATGTCCCCGAGAAAGGTTGGAAATGGCCGCGAGGGTGTCAAGGATATCATCTGTGAGTGATCGGATTCGCCTTCGGTTCTCTCCGACCTACTAAGCTCAGTCGACAAAACCGACCGACAACTCTAGCTCGCACCTTCTCTATTGAGCGCTTAATGCTCTGTCCCATCTCGATAAGGTCCACGATGAAAGTCGCAAGCATGATGACTGTCGTGGTAGCCGTTAGTGGGTCCATGCTGGCTTGAGGGGCGTCGTAAGAGAAAGAATGTTAGTAGAGATGAAATAAGCGCCCAGTAACAGCTTTCGCCAATAGAAGGAGGGATAAAAATATACACATACAGCTTGATTTCGATACCGCTCGCATGCATAGGAATGATGTGATCATTCCATTTGAGCCATTGGCTACTTATATTATGTCAATTATGGAGGAGAAGGAGGAGGAGATATATTATACTGACACTCCCACAATTGGAACAGTCAGTCTACTACATATGACACATAGGGTAGGGTAGTGCGGACCTGCGGTGGCCATGTGATACTTTTATTGCGTAAACATTTGGTAAACATACGCGGGCGCCTACTGTCAGTTTCTTCACGTTGGGTCTCGCCGGTAATAAGTACCCTCACTCGGACTTTGACATTCTCGTCCATAGAACAAATTGCTTGCGTCGTCTGTTCACGTACCGCGCGTCTTTGGCGTTTTTTTTTCGTTTTATGTCCCGCACCACCGCAATTGGGCGCTCCTGCTCATAGAGAATAGGGGACCCGTTTACTACCAGACTCGGACCTCTGGGAGAAAGTGTCCTACGAGGACCGGTGAGTCGATACATTAATGCACTTATTCAGAGTCGCGAGGCTCACACAATAGGGGGTTTCAAAGTTAGAATCTGGGGCCCAACTTCTGCCTCAACTCGTGCCCCAACTTTCGAAAAGTCGGGGCAGAAGTTGGGGCACAAAGTTGGGGTCGGACGTGAAATCGGGCACAAGAGCCCGACTTGACGTCCAACTTCTGCCCCAACTTCTGCCCCAACTTGATGCCTCAACTTCGGCTAATTTGGGGCTTCGGGCGTGTAATGGATCTTTTTCTGATACGCGAGGCCTCGACTTGCCTCAACTTGGAAATTGAGGCCAAAACAGTTGCCCGGGTCGTTCACAGTTAGAGCCCCAACTTTTGCCCCAACTTTGCTCAAGTCGAGGCAGAGTTGAGGCAGAAGTTGAGGCAGAAGTTGGACCTCAAATTTTAACTTTGAAACCCCCTAATGATCTGGCTGACAGTGTCGAGGTTTACGATATTGTCCGCGACTTGCACACGCGCGGCGTCCAGCACGACGACCTGGCACCGCGCAGTTTTGTTCGTGATGAGATGGGGCTGTACGTTATTGACTTTGCGGCCGCGTCGCTCAAACATCGGTGTAGCAAGGCGTGCGGTGAGCTGGACATGTTCCACCGCCAGCTTGGTATCTGAGTGCTGTACAAGTTTACTTTATGTTTTGTGTACTCTCAATGTCTACATGGTGAATCAATAGTATTCTTCTTCGACCTAACGGCATGTTCAAGTTCGCTGGTTTTCTCCCGCCTGGGCGAGGTCATGAATAATATGCAAAGATGGACCGCATAACAATCGTCATTACATCCCCTTTCCTCGAATGCGGCTCTCAGGCTACTATGCGCTCGCCGCATCAGTGGTCAGTCTCACCGGTATGACTTCGCGAATGCCACAAAACGGCGCCTTCATGCCTTCCGGCGGAGTCACTGTCAACAGAATGGAATCCTGCCGTTAAAATGTATCATTAACCAACAATCTCCGGGGAAGAGATACAGCACCCGACGCACTTGAACCGTGAGACCAGGCACAGAGAACCCCATAACGTTGGTGGGTTCGATTGTGATCTCTCCAGAGAAGGACATGCGTGATGGGCTGTCGCGCTAGATCCAGCTTATGGTTAGTTACTTTTAACTCGGTGTACGGGGAGATCTGCGCACCGCATTCCTGAACGCCGCCTCGCCGATGTAGTCGACCCGCCATATTGCCGTGTCGGATTGCTCACCCTGTGCTGTGAGAAACTTTCTACAGCACAATGAAACAATGATCCGGAATGTGGGAAACTGCGACGAACTTGAACTTGACGTCGACCGTGGACTGGCGCATCAGTTTGAATGCGTGTAGCCCCCGACTTGCCGGCGACGGGTGCATATGGCAAAAACGCGGCAAGAGAATGCGCGTCGGACTCCATTGTGATATGGAACGGAATACCTTGCGAGGCACAAAATATTCGGGATGCTGGGGGGGGTTAATGACGAAAGGGATCGGGAGGCACTGGCATACCTGGAAGGTATAATTTCACGCCAATATCCTGCACCCCACTCTTCGCGTTCGTCTTCGCAATGGACTGGTATGCGTTCCATGCTGGTTGCTCTTCAAATATCCCCGCTTCCATGCAGTACATGGGAAAAGGAAGTGGGGATGGGGGGCGAGTACGGGGATAGTATATGAATGGCGTGGAGAACATGTATAATGCTTGACTCAGATTATTTTCTTTAAGCCAAGTTTGATGAGAGGATATGCGTACGTGGTTTTGTTGATTTTAGCACTGATTGAATACTGGGCAGTGGATATGGTTTCTCAGAGTTCAGAATGCAAATTTATGCCGAGAAAGGAGCACGAACGGCCAAGACGGCATTGAAGCCCGGGACCCCTTTGAGCTTGACGGAATGCGAAGGTGGAAGCGGCTGGAACGATGACAGAGGTGAGTAATCCATGGTGTCAGTGAGTTGAAAAATCACAGACATAGCTTCGGCCTTCATACTCAAATTTCTTTGGAAAGGCCATGGCGAAATGGAGGGACGGGTGGACAGACAGTACCATTGACGTAAATTTGGTCCAGACCATACGGTATCCGAGCACAATGTGTAGCGCTTATGCCCATCTTTTCCGTACTCTGACAACCCAAGAGTCCCTTCCACCTACGGTAAGTAGTTCGAGTTGGGGCGTACTAATAGTCGAGTCGTATACGACATTACCTTGACCTGAACAGAGGAAATGTTGTTGTATTGGCAATCTCAACGGTACCTTCCACGGTGGAAACACCGCTATAGACAGGGAGATCGAATTTGTTGTCTTGAGCAGCCAGCCGCAATTTGACGTCCCCGTAGTCAGATGATTTGACAAAGTTGCTGGTCGGGCGACTCGGAGGGAGCGAGCGAGTGTTTGACACGGGATGCTGCTCGTACAGACTCGGAGCAGGTTCGATGGAGTAGTAGGAAGGGGGACGTGGAATCAGGTCGGGTAGTACGCTCTTTCGCACACTTGCACATGTACAGGCAGTCACGGCGGTGCAGATCATTACTAGTCTAGTTTTAGTTGCCGTGTGTTAGCCGTAGGTCGCGCTTCGGCGATATCAGACATCACATGAGCGCCAAACAACGCCATCTTTCTTCACACGTCCAGCGATGCGCATGCCAACGCGTGGTTTTCCGCCCGTTCTCTTGGTTGTTTTCCTCCTAATCTCGCAAAATTGCCTTGCCTTCAAGTTTTACTCCGCCCCGGGCTTTAAATTGGCTCGTGAAATCCTCCTGGAAGTCCTCCCCCATTTTGACCCGCACCACTACCAAATCGACGGAATTTGCAAGGTTCTCGATGGTGCCAACCTCGTAGCTGCCCCAAGAGTTCTTTTGGGTGCAGAATAGTCGAATGGCCTTTTGGGGGGATCTACTGCCGAATCATATAGTCCCGTAGAATTGGCCTTCACCCAGAGGACGCTCAAGCTGTCTGCAGGGAGCTGGCTGCGCCAAGGGTATGCCAGTGTCTAAACCGGTGACTAAGGGCCGGTTAGTTAGTCCGGCCGTCAGGCCGGAAAAAAAAAAAATGACCCGACCTTCTTAGGGGTAGAAATCACTTCTGAGCATACCTTCGTTGAGTTCCGAGAGTTTACGGGCCTCTACCTCTATGCCTCGAACACGGCGGCCGAATTCGAGCAATCGTGCCAGGCTTCAAGTTCATCCGCAAGTTTGTTGCACCCTGCAAAGCATACTCGGAAGTAGGTGGAAAGAATGATTCTGGTTTAGAAGTAGTCATTACGAGGAGATACCAATCAAAACTGCCCCGCAAAGTTGCAAGAAAGCGACCAATGTCTTCCAAACATTAAATGACGCCCCCACTGTCCGCCGGCAACTAAAACACGTGATAAGTTACTATATGGGGTATTACGTTAGTTAGTTAGTCCATCCATCGAGCTGCGAAAAAAAACATCGGCCCTAGTGCAGTTTTTTAATTGCCGGCATACCCTTGGGCTGCGCGCGATTGCAGGCAGGAGCTGATTGACCGTGGAAGAGGGCCGGCTATGGGTCGCAGGGGTTTGTGGAGTGTCCCAGATGATTCCGAGGCCGGGTTGAGGCATGAGACCGACGGGAAGACGCGACTGGACGCGATGTAGGGGACGCGACGGAAGTCTTCACGTGCAGTATTCCGCTTTGGGACTTTCCCAATCCGGAAGCTCGACCTACGGCTTTCGATGCGCGAGTGGAATCAGACCATATAAGTATCAGGTTATTTTTTTGCACTCTCAAATTTCTTTCAAAAAATAATCTTGATTATGGTCTGACTAGGGAGACTAGATCATTACGGGACGCCCAGATGCGACCCAATTGATGGCTCGGGTCCTCATCTACCGTTTCTTTAACGAAACGACGAGGCTTCGTATGCGTATATTTGCTCTATCTCCGTATAGTGTATTCTCCATTTAGTTTTCTTCTCCTTTACTGAGCGTTCTCAATCTGCTACCTTGGCGGTGCATTCAGTTTTCAGTCCTATCACCATTCACAAGCTTATCTGCTTGAAGGCTCCTCTCCTCCTCTTCAATGCACTGTGGTTTCTCGCCTGCGGACTGCGAAAAGCTGTAAACCTCGTTGCCGGCCGCGCGGTCAAGTGCCGAGCCCACTAACTACATGCACTGGGCAGCATTCCCATTATGCCCGAGATTTCCGCCTGTTATCGACAGCTGTGAACTGCGAGGTTTGCCCAAATTGGGACTGTAGAGGGAGACGGGCATATCCCGTGGGTCTAAATTCCGGAATGCTTGCAAATTTCTCTCTGCGGCGGCAGGTACAGTACATTTATTGAATTGCGGCCACGGAGTCCTTCCGTTGGGTATAAAGGTCGAGACCTATGACACTGTTGTACATGATCCCTCTCCCTCTCCCTTCTGCGTGCTCGTTCTGTTGCAGATTTATCCAGCTATTTTTGCCTCTCTGGGTGCCCGGCCTGCTAAACATGGGACACTGTATCCCCTCAAGTGTATGACCTTCAAATTCTTTCTCCTGTGCTATTTATCTGTGCTACTGAAACCAGCATACAATAAATCAAGAATACAAATCGTTTGGGCTCCATTCTGAATTGGGTTACATATACATCTCTTCCGCTCAGTGTTGTCTTCGTGGGCTCTCAATTTTTTGTAATCATCGGACTGTCCCTCGGACCTCATCTCAATTGATGCTCAGAAAATTATTACTGTTCGAGCTTGAACACTATCCAGGAACTTGCTGTGAGCAAACAGCAGGCTGATCTGTCTGTTTTTGTCAAATTGACTTTGGAATTCTGCACGAATATATCAAGAGCGTGAACTCACGACTACGTATGACGTGTCCAGAGCTTATTAATACTGTTTGGGTTCAATTCTCGGTGCCGGAGCGGAGCGCAGGCATATCTTGTAACGCATGTGAAAAACTGAATGTGTGACGTACTAGTACTCTGGGAATCATCTCGATGGGTAATTCTGCAGCTGAGCCTGGTAGGCGCTACTCGGCAGATCCGCCGAACTGGGTATGGTGTCTGTGGATTTTGTGGTGAGAAGAATTACAAAATCAATGCCACCCGCTGACGTTGTTGATCAAGAAATGCTGTTGAAACTGATAAGTAAGTCAATGCTTTACCGAGGCTCGGCGTCGACAGATCCACATCATTCATGAGCGTTAGAGCGGAAATAACATAGTTGGAGGTGACATTCAAAGCGCGTGTTAATCGGGCTCCTAGTATCCTGCACCGACTTCCCACTCGCAAGTAGCTCCGTAAACTTGTCAAAAACTTGTCGCTTCTGCTCATCACTTCAACATGCGTCACTTCGTATTTGATCCGCGATCAGTTCGGGTGCCGGCTCGCCTCGGTACGTTGAAATGGTACCAGTTTGGGTGCAACTGTGGTTATTTGTGCAAGCGATACGGTGTAACGTTGTACGAGCCCGTCACCAACGAGTAATCAAGAAGATGTCTATACACAGGTTGACGTTCAAACGCCTGGGAAGAAAATAATCAGAATTCGAGACGTGCACGGTGTGGTGTTGAGATTCAATCTGATTGCGTGTATAAATCACATCGAGTACCCAACTGCCGAAGGCCGAAAGAAAGAAATCTAAATCCTAACCCACGACAATAGATTAAGCCACGACTCCGACAGCATCTTGGTCAATATCCCTCATTACAATCGTATCCTCTTTGCTCGAATGCGACTCCGCAGCTGTTGTACTCCCGTCCGTCCAGACATCAGTAGTCAGTCGTACCGGTATAACTTCCCGAATGCCGACAAACGGCGCGTGCGTGCCTTCCGGTGGAGTCACAGTGAGCAAAATGCAGTCCTGCCGAAAAACAGATTTTAATCAACAACCGTCTGAGATGAGATAGATGTGGCGCACCTGGACCATGAGGCCAGGGACAGCGAAGCCCATAAACTTTCGTGTCGATGTTGATCTCACCAGAAAAGGACATGCATGTTGGTCCGTCGTGCTAAATGAGAACTTAATGTTCAACCCGGTCGGAAGACGGAGAGCAGGGGCCGCGCACCGCGTGCCTGAATGCCGCCTCCCCTAGGTAGTCGACCCGCCATATCGCGGTGTTGACGTGTTCAGTTCTAGCAGCGGTATGCCTGCAAGCCAGGTCAGAAAAACAAAACACAGTACTGCCGACGACGAACTTGACGTCGACCGCAGACTGGCGCATCAGTTGAATCCGTGTGGCTGGGGGGCGTGATGTGATTGAAGTCCCGGCGACGGGTCCATATGGTAAAAACGCGGCAAGAGAAATGCGCGTCGGCCGTCAGTGTGATATGGAATGGAATGCCTTGGGAAGCACAGAATATTCGGGATGCTGAAGGAGTTCAATGAGAACTCGAAAGAGATATCGGATTTCGAGACGCATACCCGGAAGGTAGAATTTTACCCCGATATCTTGCAACCCACTCGTCGCGTTCACCTTCGCTATAGACTGGTATGTGTTCCACTCTGGTCGTTCGTCGAACATCCCCGTTTCCGTGGATTGCAAGGGGGGAGGAATCGGATGCGGGGGACGGGTACGGGGACAGTAGATGAATGGCGTGGATACAATGCTTGATTCGAGGTGTTTTTTGAACCAACTTCGAATAGAGAAATGAGGGGAAATACATACGTGCTTCGAATGTGAATTCCGAGCTTCTTCGAATTGATAGAATGTGGTTTATTGACGATAGCGCTGACTGAATACTGGATGCTATTCCTTCAAAACGCATATCTGGACCGAGGGAAAGCACGAACATCTATGGTCGCACTGAATCCGGGAGTCCTTCGAGCTTGATGGAATACGAAGGTGGGAGCGGCTGAAACAACGCCGACGGTGAGAGATCGGCGGTCCTGGAGAGTTTAAATTCACACACATAGCTTTGGCCTTCATGCTCGAATTCCGTCGGAAGTGCCAGGGAGAAGGGAAGGGCCGACGGGCAGGCAGTGCCATCGCGTCTTTCGTCCAGAGGACCACAGTATCCAAGCACAATGTGTAGTGCTTATGCCCGCCCTCCCCGTTCTCTTTCAATTCAAGATTCCCTTCCACCTACGGCAGCTTGTGTGAGGGCAAGAGCTTAGCTGAATCAGAAACGATGTTACCTTGAAGCTCAACAGAGGAAATGCTGTCCGCCTTCGTGAGCTCAACGGCACCTTCCACGCTAGCCCCAATATTATACACAGGCAGCTCGAGTTTTTCGTCCTGAGCCGCCAGCCGCAATTTGACGTCCTCGTGTTTTGACGTTTTCACAAAATTGCCGGTCGGTCGGGGAAGCGAGCGAGCGTTCAGCGCGAGACGCTGCTCATAGAGACCAGGCTCGGCGGAGTAGGAAGGGGTACGACCGAAGGACTCCGGGGACTCAGCATACGATGGGAGACGTGGGGTAGACATAAAAGTGGGGTAAAGACGTTCTTTCGCACACTCGAAGATGGGAAAGACTTTTAAATGAAGGTCCGGCCAGATGTCGGCAGCGCAGCAGGTCGTACTTGGGATTGGGCGGCGCTCGATGACGACTCCATGTGCGATCCAGATCTAGAATAGCACCATGACCCCATGACGTCTATGGATAATTTTGTGTTGATTTGGTATCAGCAGAGGGATTCCAGAATAGCCTCTTGAATAATTAGGTTAACAAAGGAGTTGCACGGGAATTGGGGCGACTCAGAGCTGGACCGCATCGATTTTCATGTTGGAGAACATACATTTGTAGGGATGGCATCCCTTCCCACTTGGGCATGATGATGTCGACGTCATTGAATGTCACCGATACAATTTGGAGAGAGAGATCCTTGAACCAGCTCGAGGATAAGTGGCGAGACAGTGTTAGGGGAAAGTTCAAAACCCAAGTAATAATATGGAAGGAATTGTGAGGAGACCCTGAGGGTCTAGGGTATTGTTGGTAATTTCCCAAAGACAGCCGCTGGCTAGAAGCGAAAGTGACTTTCATTGACAGGATGGATTGACAGACACTTGACCACGATCTGGGGATGGAACTTGGCGAAAAAACAGATACTGTATCTTCTTCGAGTGAACTAATAGAGCCGTGCCTTCACCTTGTCAACATCGATCCAATACTCCTTCATCATATGCTTCTTCAACTGCGCCACCCCGAACCCGGGCGCATTCCGCACCGTCGGCTCCAGCTGCTGAAACATTTTGTACACCTCGCGCGGCCCGCAGCCGCACACCGCGCGCTCCACGCAGAGCTTGAAGAACATCTGCCCGAGCGCGTCCTGTAGGCACACGCCGTGGTCGGGTGTAGGTGGGGCCGCACGAGGACGTAGTCCACATGCGGGCTTTCCTTGAGGAGCTTGAGCTAGTGAAGCAGCGCCGGCGAGCCTTCGTAGCCCTCTTCGGGCTCGCCGAAGAAGTCGTCGTCGTCGTCGTCGTCGTCGGACGGGGCGGGTTCAGGGCCCTTGGGTGCGAGATAGGCGTCTCGGATCGCCCCGCGACGCCGGCCCTCGACGCTGGAAGTCCGCAAGACGTCCAGTGGCGTTCCGCGAGTTGACGGTTCGCCGCAGTCTCGTTCACGACACTCTTGACGTCGAGCTTCTCATGATCCGCCAGCAACTTGTTAGCCCGCTTCAATTCCTTAGGATCGTCGCGCTGAGGTTTCACACAACCCGTACGTCTCCGACTCCGAATACTGTGAAATGTAAATGAACACGAGGAGCATAACAACAGGGGGTTCACGCACAAATGCCAGTAGAATATTCCAGATGGAAAGCAAGTACGTTCGTCCGCAGTCGAACGTGAATGGAACACGTACCGCGGCGGTCGTTCTCGAAAGAGGGAGACTTGGGCGATTGGCCAAAACTCATAGTACGATCTTCTTCTATGGGAGATAAGGCGCGATTTGGACGGCGACGCGTGAAAAGTTTAAAACGGAATGGCTCCGGCCAAAGAGAGCAATAACAAGGACAAATTTGAATTTGACGCATATATCAAATACGTTCGGCAGATCCCGAGGTTGGTTGTAAATTGCCAGTGGCGCTTGTGTAGCAGTGCTAGGATGATCATGCATTGAGGGCGCGGACCGCCTGGCCACCTCTAGGTCGGGTGGACCGAAGTGGCTATTTTTCGAACACTCAACATCGTTCGCTGTCAAATGGTCAAGTTCAAAATGAATTACTGTTACAGGATTATTTCAACATTCAGCTAATTAATGACATCGTCCGCTGGATACTGTGCTCTTACGTCGGTAGGAGGCCCGCCAGTGGCTGCACATACTGCGGAGAACCCCTCTGCCTGCCTGCCCCGCAGTTGGATCCCAGAAATCGCGTCGTCGCGATGGTGTCGGGGCTCTTCAATGGGGCGATCCCCGCGCGCGTGCTGCTGAGCATTTCCGGGTCCGTCATATGCGGGATGTTTTGTGCCACCGCTGGATAATGGACATTAGCGATGAACACATATACGAGTCGGACCGTACCTGCTGAATCGTGATACGGATTGTATTGATCGCCCGCGGTACCAGCGTCGTGATGAGCCAGGTTGGCCTCTTGGTTGACTT
>JARKIC010002995.1:0-38382 GCA_029378375.1 Mycena olivaceomarginata
GCCGCTGCTTCCCAGTACCCGAGTGTGGTTTCTTAGTCAATTGGTAGATCGACCAAGTCCAGCCCTCTCTTGGCAGTTCTGGAGACGTCAGATGATGCCTAACAATGATCCCTCTGGTTCAGAAGGATGTTTCCCTCGTAATATGCCCTTAGTCAGGGATGTGCAGTAGCCCCAATCTGTTTCCAGGATGGTAAGGCACTTTCCGTGATTGCTCCATTAGCGACTTCCCACTTCAACCCTTTACCAGGATTGTCGTCCAGCGCCTTTCTAATGGTTCGTGACACATTATATCCCTTTTAGCTAGCTGCTCAGGCCAGCAATAGCCCTCGTGAGATGACATCGTAATGTAATGAAGTACATTATAGTATGTTGCAACTCGAGCAGATTTGAATAAATGCCCAGGTGCCCCAATACCAGGTCTGTCACCGGTGACAAGGAACAGTTGGAGAACATGTTGTTGGTAATATCTGAGGTGTTTGGGCAGGCGGGCAAGCTCCTAGGTCGGAAGTGTCACAGTGTCAAGGGAAAGGGAAAAGGACGTGCGCCGTAGCACACAATAATTTTTTTGTATTTTCATTTATATTTCCAAAACCAGCAGAAAGCATAGTGTTTGTCCCATTTGGTGTGCCAAGATTAGATTTTCATTAAGGATTTTTGCCAAGAGATCAACAAATAGATGAGAGTGAGGGGTATGGGTATGGGTACAGCCCGTCCCATGGGTTCCTGTTGAGCCTCCTCTCTCAGAGTCACCCCCATACCACCTCTACCCATGTATTTGTGGTTCGGGTTCTAGAGTTGGTACCCGGCCTTTCTTTGTAAGGTGGGGTAGATCCTGGCTCTTCATCCACTATTCAGCCCGGGAGGCCTGAGGTTTCTGGAGAGGGAACGAGACGGTTCCTGCTCCTGCACAGGTTCACCAATTCTGTAATGAGGATGTTGTCCATGTATATGGAGAGGGTGGCCCTGCTATCCAGGTTGGTTACTGTAGGGTATAGTTGCCCCCTGTCGGTGCGAATCGATACCCCCGGGTTCTGATCTGGATGCCCAGATCTCCGAGTGGCCTCCCCCCCTCCTGCTGGGTTTGTCTCATCTCTCTGTGGCGTGGGTCCTCCTCCTTCCTTCCTCTCAACTGAGCCCAGTCGGAGGTCTTGTAATCTTCACCAGCCAGGCTCCAACATGTTCCATTAAACACCGGAGTTTTCTCATCCAGGGAGAATGTGGTCTGCACCTTGGAATCCGCCTGTACCCGCCTGAAGGTAGAGCAACTCATCCTTCTTGGGTTGCCCATACCAGGGCAACACACAGTACAGCCATTCCTGTGAACATGCCCCCCACCAGAGTAGGGGTCCAACTCACTCTCCAACACCCTGTCCAGTCATGCTTCCAGCAACCATAATATTTGTGGGTGCCATCTTCTCGTTCCAAGCGTAGATTGGTTTGTCGAGGCTGGCAGAAGAGATTCTACCTTCTGTCAGCAACGGCCTCTGGGTTGGCTAAACAGCAAGTAACCTGTTGAGAACCCCAACCAGGATAAACTCGATAGATGCTAGTAGCTGGTGTGTTCCCCGAGCAGTAGGACCAACCGTACGGTGTCCTCTCTAGGAGGCTGTATGTTGTAGGCCGGGATGTGAGGCGGTGAACTGTCTGGAATCTGACTATACCTAAACACTGCACATTTTGCACGTTTCAGGAATAGTCAGATTACAGTAAAGGCTTATTTCTAAGGACTGGTATATGGTCTCAGTATAGCCAGATGGGTTGTGATCACAGAGTAACGGGTACAAGGGGTAGGGAACTATCCTATGGACTGACAGTGCTCGCCTTGAAAACTGGAGAGGAATGTGTAGCCCACAAACCTCTTTAGAGACTATTTCTGGTCTTATTCCTGCATGATAGAATAGGCTGGATGTACTGATGACAAGGGCATGCAGGAATAGTCTTATTTCTGCACCAATAGGCCGTGCACCTTCCATGTGATAGACGTCAAGGCCCAGGGATATACATTCCAGTGAAGTTCCCGGACTAGCGAAAGTCAGCTAAGGAGATCTGATGGGATTGTTCTTATTCCGAGCAGCCGGAGTTGGGGAAATAAGAACCCTTTCTGGGACAAGTCTCACTAGGGGTATCTACGAGGAGCTGGAGGCCAGGGGAACATTACCCGATGGTCAGCGATGGCAGGAAAGGACCAGGGACAATGGGAAATAGAATGAACAACTTGGTATCAGTCAGCCAAGAGACTGAGGGTTTCAAACCCCTAGGCTGACCAACACCACTCAAACAGACATCACAATTGTCCTGTGCACCAGCCAATGGCAATATGCTCGCAGGAGCCCTTCTGACAGATAAACAGCTGTGGAAGGGTGTAACGGAAACATGCCTTCGTAAGGTCATGGAGGTGCCTGATTATTTTTCTATGCTTACCTGTTGCTTATTATGCTGATTCCATGCCCTCTGCCGTGCTGTCGCACATACCATATGCTCTATGCACTGCCTCTGATTCGTAGTATAAATACCTGAGCTGGCTGTAGTTACGTTCTTCGGTCAATCCACTACTTACGCCAGCTCTCTCGTCCCTCTGAAAGTGTGCCGGATCTCGACTTTCTTCGCATCCATCACAAAGGGGAACTCGGGCAATTTTACTAATTTCTATTTCGTTCTTGGACTTGCATATGATTTTGGGGTTTGTATAAGTAGTCAGGACATTATCTCGAGTAGGGTACAGAATCACCTGTGTATTAGTGGGCTGAACACTTGCGATTGGGCTATTTCTGGTTTTGGCTCAGTGTGTATTGTCGTTGGACTTTAACATCGGGAAACCTTAAGTCGGAATAAGGAATAGGGTATCGGAAATGTCTTGGACGTGATTAAGGCTATCTAGCATCTGGGAATCGATTTGTGTTTTGTCATCAGCTACCATCATCGTCATCAGCTATCATCATTGGCACTTGGGAAATAAGCTACGGGTTCTCTATCGTTTGGAATTGTTATATTGTCGACCTATCCGAGGTCTCCTGCACATTGTTGGACGACACCACCACTCTCAATACTTGCTGTCTCATAAGCTGCAAAGCTTTTAAAACATCTTATTTCCACCGCTCGATTATCGCTCAGGCCAATTCCTGGTGATATCTTGTAGTGAAGGTTCATCTTCCTGAGGGAAACACATACCTTCCCTTCAACCTTGTTAGGACCTGTAAAGGGACTACCACTCGTCTGAATCTTGGCTCTTGTGCTTGCTGATCAGCCTATTTCCGATCCTAGTCTTATTTCCGTAGGCATCACCGCTTATTCCGGAAAGACTTGGGTTGTATTTGGGTGATAAGCGTGTTGTTTGGGGTTAGTTCGGAGCACATCATTCAGCAGAACCCAGAACGAGTTGAAGAGGGTGTGATATCCACTCAGGTATACAACCCGGGGCATGGATACAACCCGCAATACGATGTGGAGGAAGCGGGGCAGGGTGGAGACAATGCCTATGTCAAGCCAAGGTAGAAGCTTGAGATTAGACGAGGTAGAATCTACTGTACATGGAGATTCTACCGAGCTTATATAGGCTTCTAATAAATTAAAGTGATCGCAGTCAATCACAATCAGTTCCTGTACTGCAGCATTAAGGAGCGTTAATGCTGATACTCCTGGACTCCTCTGTGTCTGTTTCCATGGCGTTGGAAGACTTAGGAGACCTGATGTTCGGGTTTCCTAATCCTTAATGTCATTGTATCTAGTGGTTCAAACCCCGATCGGTTTGTAACCAGTCCTGTACTTCGTGTACGCTTCTGTGTCAGCTGTGGCACATCCGAGGACTAGGATCTGTCAGTACAGTTTCCTAGTCCCTAACATCTTCTGGATCCCGTGGTGCAGACTACCCCGAGTCTGCGGCTTTAGAATCTGTGGCTGGGTTTCTACTTTGAAATGGTCACGTGGTGGCGTCATGAGAGTCCTGTGCCGCTAAGATGCATCTGTATCCATACGGACACATCGTGCAAAAAAGTAGAACCCAGGTGATTCATGACACTGTAGTGCAATCCGCAGGGATTCGCAGTTTCATGCAGTAATTACTTACTGCACTCATTGATTTTAATCTTAGTAATGTGCCTGCGGCCAGGTACACTCCCAAGATTTTCTGTGCTTAAATAGGGCAAATTCCTACGCTTTCCAGGCCGCAATCGCTCACCCATTTTCCGAATGCCTAGGATTGCTCCTCCTCTTCTCCACTTGGATTTTCTGTGCAGTAATTCGCTCGCACTTTCCGGGTCCTACTGTGCTCACTGTGCTCACTGAGGAATCATCAATCTAGAGTCACCAAGCTTTAGTTCAATCTTTGATAACACCACAATCTATTGAATGCACCGGCTTGCTGCCTCTTTTCTTGACTTCAGCCCTCAATCTGTTTGATGCTCACGTTACTCAATGTCCTCTGGACTGTAAATGGCCGCCAAGCTTTCTCTGTAGCTAAACTGTCAGGCTAGAAGTGACACTTCTTCAGATTCCGGCTCTAATTCACAAGAGCAATGACCACAGTAAAATCATTCCACTTATTATTGCTTTCATTTTATTTTGCCGAGGGCTGCATGCCATGCCTGTCACAGGCACGGTGAAAGGCTTTGCCTCAGTCCGTCTACAGCTGGAGTACTACTGATGACATGGACTGACAAGCGGAATGCAGCAGTACAAGCTACAGCCACTAACCGAAATCCACATCCTTGTTCCCCCTGGTTGCACAACCTTAGACGTGCTGATGAGTATCCATGCATTTTAGACCCCCTCACAAGATCATGAAGGAGTAGAAAAGGGACACAGATACATCAGTTCAACTGGTTGAAGCCCCAAATCAAGCGCTCAGAACAAGAGCCCTTGACTAACAGCGTGTAAGACTGTTGCGGTGGGATTAAGACCCTCTCTTGGCATAGCCAACCGAGTGCATCAATCCAACACCAATCCAACACCAATCCCAAATATAAGCCTTCCAAGGCTGCTGTAGTGGTGCTGTGTTCTCAATCCAAATCCCAAATCCCTTCACATCTTAATCACGATCCCAAATTATGTGTTTTACTTCCACCAAAGGCAAGACATATTACAGCAATTGGCAGTACCTAAGGCCCGGATTGAAAAAGTTCTGTTTTGGGATGTTTTAGAAGAATTCCCGACATCTCAACGAGTTCTGCACCGATTCACATGAAACCTGGATAGAAATACTCAGCTAATTCATGCTGAATTAGTGATAGAAAGAAATTTGCAAAAATGATGTATATTCAGCAACATTGGTTTAATGGGCTATTTTGTGAATGAATGCAGTTTACAAGCATCTAGACACATCCAAATGATGTGGATTTTTGTCAGGTAAAGCTTTGATACATCCTGAAACTTGTAATAGAGTTGTAATCCTCAAAAGTTCAATCTATCATGCTTGTAAACACATCAGGGACAGTGAGCAACACACTGCAATCAGGAAATATTGTGAAATTTGAATCCACTGTTGAGGTCTTTGCAAATCTGAATCTATTAAAACTTGCAGAATGTATCAGAGCCTTACCTGACAAAGGTCGACATCATTTGGATGTGTCTAGATGCCCGTAAACTGTATTCACCAACAAAATGGCCCATTAAACCAATGTCACTGAATATACATCATTTTTGCAAATTTCTTTCTATCAATAATTCAGCATGAATTGGCTGAATATTTCTATCCAGGTTTCATGTGAATCGGTGCAGAACCCGTTGAGATATCGGGAATTCTTCCAAAACATCCTAAAACAGAACTTTTTCAATCTGCACCTTAGGTACTGCTACATTGTGCAAATGAAGCAAAGCTCTTAATAGAACCAGTCCAGGATCACAAGCACAGACTACCCGTTGTAACACAAGCCCTAGATCCAAGTCTCTTAATTGAGACTGGAACCTAGCACCTGCGCCACCCCGATTGAAGTAACACAAGCCCTGGAGCTGAGTCTCTTAATTGAGATTGAGACCCAGTGCCTACCCCACCCCAACTATGGTAGTTAACACAAGCCCTAGATCCAAGTGTGAGATTCGGACAAGCCAGGCAGGAGAAAGGTAGAAAGAGACTTGCTCTGCTGCAATCTCGACAAGGTAGGTAGGACAAAATAGACTAATTATATACTAAAATGGTATCTAGAGCAACGAATGAAGACAAATTTGTAGGCAAGGGATACATGTGGAAATTGGGATGGCCACATGCTTGGAGTTTGCCATGACAGCGTATTTCCAATTCCAACACTTCCCCTCAAACTCCAAGGCATGTGAACAATAACAAATCATGGAAGGAAAGAAGAAAATAAGAAAGAAAGAGTGGTGCTTCCCCTGGACCCAAAATCTACCACTCCAGCTCGGATCCCGAATCAACTGCAACATGAGCAGTGGGGTTTTCGGTCTTCTTGTCAGGGCATTCATTAGCAAAATGACCCTTCTTCTGGCAGTTGAAGCAAGTGATGAATGCGAGATTGTGTTTGCTGTTTGCTGCCATGAACGCAACATCCTCCTTCGATTTCGCTTCGGATGATGTGGACGAGTTGCCAAGTTGACGTGCTTCCTCGTTAAGAAGGCGAGTGACAACATACTCGAGGGTGAGTTCCGAAGGTGGAGTGGAGTCGAGTGAGACAACGAAGTTCTTGTACGAGGATGGGAGGCCACCGGTGAGGACCAAAATAATGTCCTTGTCATCAACCGTAACACCGATCTCGATGAGGTGATTGGCGAGACGATGCGCGTTGGAAATGAAAGCCTGGACACTGCCGTCGCCCTTCTCCAACTTCTAGAACTGCTGCCGAATGGTGAGGTGAGTTGCCATGCCGCGAGCCTGGTGCATGGATGCGAGAGTGTCCCAGACCTCCTTGGGATCATCATTGTCAATGAACGGAAGTTGCGAAGGTTCGACGTGTAAAATGATCTCAGCACCAGCCTGTGCTTGACGTTTGCGGAACGTCCGGACTGCCTTCGTGTTCGGGGAACCCGACGGGAGTGTTTCAACACCAGAAACAACATCCCAAAGATCCTTGCGAACCAGCAAAGCCTTCATCAACTGCTTCCACGGTCCATGGTTCGTGTCGTTGAGCTTTTCAAAGCCCGAGTTTGTATCGTTTCCCATGTTCAGGGATCAAAGAGTCGAAAGTGCGGGGAAAAATAGGGATCGGCGAGATTCAGCCCTCGGCGGCAAGTAAACGACGAGATTCAGCCCTCGTGGCAACGCAAAACAATCGCTGAGAAATTTGGCCTTCTCAATGGCAAGATTCGGTCGAGTCTGCCTGTCAACCTAGACAGGTTCACGAACTGACAAGAGTGGGTTCGGCTCCACAAGCAGGTGTGTGTGTCGAGATTGTGTGAGATTCAGACAAGCCAGGCAGGAGAAAGGTAGAAAGAGACTTGCTCTGCTGCAATCTCGACAAGGTAGGTAGGACAAAATAGACTACTTATATACTAAAATGGTATCTAGAGCAACGAATGAAGACAAATTCGTAGGCAAGGGATACATGTGGAAATTGGGATGGCCACATGCTTGGAGTTTGCCATGACAGCGTATTTCCAATTCCAACACCAAGTCTCTTAATTGAGACCAGGACCTAGCACCTGTGCCACCCATCCAGCAGTAGTGTGTAAACTGCCCTCCTTATATACTGTACATTTATGCTTACACTACTCTAATTACACTATGTGAGTAAGCTAAAGATCTGCCATCTAACTCCTTGTTTCCAATCGGTTGTCTGACTCGACTGAACTTCCAAGCCAAATGGTGTTGTCCTGCCCTTTGGACCATCGGATTCAGAAAGCACTGAGTCTCCCATTTCTGTAGACACCCAGAACTCCCTAATCTGCCAAGTGGTTCCCAAGATATAACCTCGTCAATTCCTGATCAAGCCAAGAACCCAAATTGGGAAGGTAACGGAGTTGAACCAGTTTAATTGTTAAAGTCCCTTGATTAACACCTTCAGATTCAAGGAGTGTTGGGTATCAGCTTTCTGTAGATACCCTAATCTCCCCGAACCACCCAGTAGTTGTTGAGATATACACCGATGAAGCCTTGCCCAAGTCAAGAACCCATATTGGGATAGCAACATTGATCGGTGATTAACATGTGTCCAGAAACATCTCCAGAATAGGCCAAATCAACCACAACAAGGTGTGTCAAACCCACAATTCTATCTCTGCCGATAGACACTGGTTATTCAGAGTGGATATTTAAGTTCCCTGATATTTGTTGGCCCCACAGAGCCTTAATCAGGCGATTATAAGGACTCTATTATTAAACCTGTTGAATCGAACCTTAATCAGTATGGGAGGTTCTGATTAATGTGCTCTTGGGCGGGCTGATTAAACCCTCATGCAGGATGTGCCTGATTAACCATTCGGAACTCATGTTAATCCTGGAGATGTACATCTAACTTGGTAATGCACAGGAATCCCAACATTAGTGAGATTTCAGGCAAGGCCAGATAGCCTGCTTATCAATGGCCGTTGTTTTGATGGGAGAGCAACAGGTAATTCCGTCCCATCCAAGAGGTTGGAGAAATCTCTATGGCACGGGACAGATGACAGGACGACTTTCACGGCCAACGGGATGGTATTGGTACCTTACTACTCAATAGTCTCGCATCCTTCTGAAGGAAAGTACATGGGAATTGTTCTTTTGACTGATTCATTGCAGTCAGGTCCAGGATGTTGGGGCTTCATTTCAAGCATTACAACCTTTTGGGGTCTAATTAAGGTGTTTCTTTCTCTTTTCCGTTAGAGAATAACCTGGACCGGAAATACAGACTAAACTCAGAAGAAAACCATGTAATCCTTCGATGAGAGGTTGTGAGTGGGGCAGACCACTCAAACCTGATGTGCAGAGCTAACCAAAGGGAGGCATTTTGAGGCAGAAACAGGTCAAATCTACGAAATTTGGGTACTTGCCATCGGAAAAACCCATCACCTGTCAACGGCCGTCGGGGCAGAAAACCGTCCCATTGCCGTCCCATCGAAAAAAATCTCAAAGGCCTCGACGGAACAGGCTGGCTACCCGTCGCACGGAACCCGTAGAACTGGCGCAATGGGCACGGTGTGCAGTGTCAGCAACGGCCTCTGGGTCGGCTAAACAATGAGTAACCCAGCAAGAACCCCAACCAGGATAAACCCGATAGACGCTAGTAGCTCGTGTGTTCCCCGAGCAGTAGGACCAGTCATATGGCATCCTCCCTAGGAGGCCGTATGTCGTAGGTCTGGATGTGAGGCAGAACCCAGAACAAGTCGAAGAGGGTGTGATATTCACTCAGGTATACAACCTGGGGCGTGGATATAACCGGTAGTACGATGTGGAGGAAGCGGGGCAGGGTAGAGACAATGCCTATGTCAAGCCAAGGTAGAAGTCTGAGATTAAACGAGGTAGAATCTACTGTACTCGTCACCATCAAAAGTCATCGTCTTTCTCCGTTTTTAAACAAGCAGCACGCCGATTTGTACACTGTAACAACACAAATACATTCAATAACGAGTATGTCCTCCGTTTGCATCAATAATCGCCGCAACAACCTCCGGCATCCGCTCGATAAAGCGATCAAAATCTGCGGGGGTGATTTCTGTCCAAATCTCCAAGATTGCGGCTCGCAGCTGCTCCTCGTTGGACGGGCGCGGCTGGTAATCACGGAGACGGTGCTTGAGGACATGCCAAAGAGGCTCAATAGGGGAGACATCGGGAGAAGTGGGTGGGTGGGGGAAAATGGGGATGTGGTGTTCTTGCAGCCAGCTGAGAGTTTTCTTGGCTCGGTGCGATGCTGTGCCATCTTGCTGGAAACGAAATCCTGGGTGTCGGCGCT
Organism: Mycena olivaceomarginata; assembly: GCA_029378375.1. Classification (NCBI taxonomy): domain Eukaryota; kingdom Fungi; phylum Basidiomycota; class Agaricomycetes; order Agaricales; family Mycenaceae; genus Mycena; species Mycena olivaceomarginata. Next base: position 9,810 of record JARKIC010002995.1, read on the forward strand.
TCTGGTGGCGGAAAGAAGTTCAAGAGGGGTCCCTCGAGAACCTGTTCAATGTATCTGCTGGCCGTCATGCCGCCGCCCCATCCCCCAGGGTACTCGAGAATCACAAGCGGCCCTTTTGCGTCACGAATGATAATCCCCCATACCATGACCCGAATTGCACTCTGTGGGACTTGGGGAACACAGCATTCGTCGCGGTAGACCTCCTCCGGCCGACGCGTAACCCAAACCCGGCCCTTTTTGTCGTCAAGACAGATGTACGCCTCGTCTGACCACACAACATCCCTTCAGTCATCCGTCGACATCAATTCCTGCCGCTCATATGCCCAACGGAGTCGTTTCTCCTTGGTGACAGGTTTGAGCACCGGCACCTTGCGTGCGACATGCCTCCCATAGTCGTACTCCGCCAGAATCCGCCGAACCATGCTCTCGCTCGCGTGGGGGAGAGATCTCGTTGCCGATGTCACGGAATGGCTTCTGGCGTTCCTGGACGGCGTAACCGACGATGAGGGCCTTCTCAGGTGTTGAATAGAGGGAGGGGCGTCCAGAGCGAGGTTGGTTGTCTGTCGATCCGGTCTCCTTGTAGTGTTTCCAGAGGCTTTTGGCCGTGGATGGATGGATGTCAAGATCGCGTGCAGATTGCGTGATCTTTCCCGTTGATTTAATGGTGCCAACGAGTTGGTTTCGCTGAGCTGGACTCAGCTCGCGATGGGGGGCCTTCTGAGGCATAGTTTGGTAGTTGGTGGTTGGGAGTGGAGCACGTGTTATGACGCCACGCGTCGAAAGACGATGACTTTTGATGGTGACAAGTACATGGAGATTCTACCAAGCTTATATAGGCTTCTAATAAATTAAAGCGATCACGATCAATCACAATCAGTTCCTGTACCGCAGCATTAAGGAGTGTTAATGCTGATACTCCTAGACTCCTTTGTGTTGGTTTCCGTAGCGTTGGAGGACTTAGGAGACCCGACATTCGGGTTTCCTAATCCTGAGTGTCATTGTGTCCAGTGGTTCAAACCCTGATACTTTGTGTACGCTTCTGTGTCATCCGTGGTGTGTCCGGGGACTAAGATCCATCTGCACAGGTTCCTGGTCCCTAATGTCTTCTGTGTCCCGTGGTGCAGAATCCCCGAGTCTGCGGCTTTAGAATCCGTGGCCGGGTTTCAACTGTGAGAAGGTCACGTTGTGGCTTCATGAGAGTCCCGTGCTGCTAAGACGCGTCTGTATCCATACGGACACATCATGCGAAAAAGTAGAACCCGGGCGATTCATGACACACATACTGGAGCGAAGCAGAGGCCCATCTTGTTGAGCTCTCAGCATGTCTGAAATCCAGACATCTCCCAGTTTTCCTGTTTGTGACCTGTCACGGGCACGGTGAAATTGTTGCCAAGGGACGGCAGTCATGTGCCGCCCTTGATGGAGAAAGTGCCGCCTCTCAGTGGCGGCACTTTGTCACGCTACTGCCTTGTACTGCCCTTATATTTTTGTGCAGAAAGTGAAGCAAGAGGAGCGATGAGCATCTGCTCCAATGCTGGACTGGGCAGGAAAGAGCACCTTTTCATCTAGCTCAGAGAGGCCTTGACATTCCATGGTGTTTCTTTGAAATGTGTCACAAAGTGCTGAAGGACTGGGTTAGCATCTTGCAATTTTGGGGACAGCAAGAAGAAGCGGCTGTGATAGCTGCTCATCTGATTTTGGACAGCTGACCTTGGATTCACACAGAGAAGAACATCCAAACTGATTCTCACAGACAGTGCAACATCGATGAGGACTTCAAAGCATGCATTGACTATCTCACAATTTTCCAAGTTCAAAATTTAACTGCCGCCCCTTGACACAGCCACTGCTGCCCGGCAGCACAAAGGGCGGCAGGGGGCGGCACTTTCACTTTGCCCACCCGCTGCTCGCCGGCTTCTTACCATCATGCAAAAATGTTGGTCAAATTGTGATCACGTGTCGATCACATTTTCTCAGGTCCGGCTCGACATCAACAAGTTCGATCAGATTCAATACAAGTAAAAATTTTGACTGTCTTAATTTTAATTTTTTGAGTCTGACATGTGGGAGAGTAGGTATCTAATTGTCACCATCATCGTCTGAATCAGAGTCTAAGTACTCCTCGTCATGACTTTGTCCATATCAAGATCCATGTCACCTTCGTCTGAGCGAGTCAGCGTCGGTGTTTCCGCAAAGAAGCATCAATCATCCTCCATGCCCTCGTCCACACCCAGTTTGTCGTTGCTGTCGTCTGGCATTTCAAGCTGGTTGCTGAGTTTTGTGATACCATCAAATACCACCGAGCCGGCTGGTCCATGAGCCTACCGATTTGCAATCACACATCGGTGAAAGCAATCTCTTGACCTAGGTCAAGAGGGTAAGCAACAATAGTTGATTCAGTAGATGAAAAAAAAAAGAATATACTTGATGTCTTGATGTAGTATGAAACCAACCCCAAAAGAGCAAGTGTCAAACACCCTATTGGGAGGAAATTATACTCTTAGTGTTAGTGAAGTATGAAAGAGGTGAACTCTCAGGAGCCCAGTCAGAGAGAAAGAGACAGTGTGTATTCAAGCTGCTGAAAGACGTACCAAAACAAATTGTTTTGGCAATGCTTTCAGCTGTCTTGAAACAAAGAGTTTCATCTTAAAACAAAGTCACATTGACTTGACAGTTCTGCTAGATAGATACTTCCAAGATGGGGCGACAATCGAGTGCAAAGATTGCCGAGTTTGACTTTCTGTTCTCAGGCTTTCGACACCGTATTCACTCCCTTTTTTATCGCAAGAATCACTCCAATAATGTTCCTTACTGGTACATGCCTTCGTATTGCAGTAATGGCTGCTGATTCCTTCTCATATCCTGCTAAACGTCACACAATACAGAGAACTGTACGGTGTTTTATTCACGAACGATGACGGGGCACCGACTAGTTTTTACTCTAGGTAATCATCCAACAACATGATCTGAATGTACGTCGTTTGCTCGTGTCCATGTTCCTCTAAGCTGACTCCTCACTCCAGCATAGAAGTCTCTCTCATTGCTGGACCACGTCCTGCTTGCTCGGTGAGTTATTTCTTCCGGCCGTGATGTTCACTCGCTTACCACTCATTCGCAGCCTGCACTCACTGTAACCCTACCACGACGAGTAAGTTCCTTCTGCAATCGACTTGATCATGGGATTGACAGACTTTTGCTTAGTGTATCGACCACTTGAGACCGCTCTCAAACACTCAATTCAGTGAGCCGTCTCCTTCTTACTTTCCCTCTTGCATTTCCCATCCCTTCGTTTGCAGCTCGTTGATTGGAACCTCTCCTCAGTTCTGTCTGTACTAGCAGTACTGTACTTAGAAATATAATTATTGTAATTATTTGGGATGCGATCTGAAATTGGTATGGGATGCATTATAAGGCATTGGACCACCTTGGAAGTGCTATAAGGCCTTGCAAGGCGTCCGAGCCTTTGATACCCTTGAGAGGACGTACGATCTCTAAAAGATGGCTGTAAGTCCCTCGGACGGGGTGTTCAAGCCTTGTGTATTCTTGTGCGGCCTTGCGGACCTTCTGAGTCTATCCAAGGCCCTCGGGAGGTGTTTCCGCTTTTGGTGATGTCTCTGGACTTTTCCAGTTTGACGCCAGTGTTTTTTTTGGAGTTTGAATTACAACCGCGAATATTAATACTGCTTGCCATTGGGTTACCTATCCCGCGTAGCATGACTTGGTCAGGCACCTACTCTACTTGATGGAGAGTGATTTAACTGCTGTATACTCAGCGCACTTTCGGAATTGAAGTAACCGACGCATTTTCAGACGAGATATTTTCCGCCATTAGTATCGCGGAAGCAGTATATTTCAAGATCAAAATTGCACCCGAGCAGTGGTTGCCATGCGGGGTCCTTTATTTAACTACCACGCGGGGTCGTTTGCTTTGCTTATTTCCCCACACCTTGATGGCGAATGATTTAATCACACAGTCCAGGGCGTCCGGGATATAAGTAACCGGTACCACTTCGAGTTTTATCCCACATGACTTGCGGAATTTTTGAAGTTCAGAACTTGAGAAAAATGGTGGACTCTCAAAGCGGAAGTCTCGCCAAAGCTTTCTTTGTGAAAAGACTCAAAAGTCAGATTTGTGCATGGCCTGGTTTATGCAAAGCGTTGTAAGGATGTGATTGCGTGGTCCAGGTCGTTTTTTCTCGACTTTATTCTGGCAATTTTGCCCTTCCATAGCTGAGCTTCAGATCTGTCATCTGTCGACCATTCTCACCCTGTGTGGAGGGTTGTCAACGACCGCGTCCAGTTCGCGGCTGCAGAATGATTTCAATGTTCAAAATCCGAAGCCATTTTTATCCGATTTTTCAGGTATAAAAGCGCACGCACTTGAAAGAGAGCCTCAGCATTTTCAACTGCAACATGCTTAGCTCTCTGTTCGCCTTTGTGACCCTCAGCCTGCTCGCCGTCGCGGCTCCCGTCGCCGAGGAGCGCACTGCGAATGCGTGCACCGATGTTATAGTAGGTCCACAACCCACACCTGGATTCGACATTGCCGCTAACGAGTGAATCGAGGTTATCTTCGCGAGAGGGACCACAGAGACCGCTGTGGAAGTGCGACCTGTCCCACACGTCGCCTTCGAGTCCCGTGCCAGTTCCCCCTTCCAACCAAATATTCCAGCACACTGTGATCAAAATTTGTTTTGTTCTTGCACATGCTCCTTTATCCTCATTTTACCACTACTGACTTACATATTTCATTCTCTACAGACTCTTTACTTTACCTCCTACGTACCGCCAACGCGATGAGTTGAACCGGAGCTCGGGCATCTCGGACTACGCCGGGATCGATTCCGAAGTGGTCTGGTCACCCACATTCGGCACTGAGCGGGGCAGCGAATATCTCCCTATATGTCTTTGCATAGTACCTGGACTGCTGAGCGAAGGTTTCCCTCTTAGCTTCGGCTTTTGAACCATGGGCACTATTACATACTGGATTTGACTAATCCTATTTTATCTTGTTTGTACTTTACAGCATCTTCCTCTTTGTCTTCTTACCACCACAATCCACACGCTTTCTGAGAACCCTCGCGCGAATCCACCCTACTCTAGGCACATCTGAGCTAAGTTTTATATTCTGTTTCCCCTCCTTTCGATCTACAGCTACTTTGATACACATCTAGTCGACATTCGATCTTTTGCTGTACGACTCGGCTACCCCACTGGCATGACCTTGGCTTCCCTCAGTCCTCCTAGGGACTAAATATCTCTTCTTCACCGCGCCCATCGGGACAATTGTTGGGCCGCCTCTGCAGACCGCCCTTCAAGCAGCGCTCAGCGGAAAGTCCCTTACTTTCACCGGCGTCGACTACCCTGCAGACATCGCTGGATTCCTCGAGGGCAGAGACCTGGCGGGCTCTGCCACCATGGCTCAGGACGTAAGTCGTTTTAGGGCTAACTTGTTCAAAATAACTGTGAGTATTTTAGATCACCAACGCGGCTAACTCCTGCCTGAATGTAAGTTTGAACTGTCCGGTTCACCCGTTCAAAATTGAATACTCCTTTTCACACAGGCTGCGATCGTCACGTCCGGCTACAGTCAAGGTGGACAGCTTGTGCACAATTTGGCGAAGCTGCTCTCTGCTAGTGTTCTGTCTCGCATCAACGCTGCAGTGATTTTCGTGAGCACATTTCGTTAATTCGACGTTCTACGGCAATGTATCGAACAAAAAACCAGGGCAATCCCAACGACGGGGAGGCGGTGCAAGGAGTTTCGGCTGCGAACGCAGACGTAATCTGCCATGTCGGGGACGATATCTGTTTGCACGGGGATCTAATTTTGGCGCCCCATCTGTGAGTCAATCATCAGCAGAATCGAGCATTAAGCATACTGACTTTCCTATTTTCAGGACCTACATCGCCAATTGCCCGACAGGTGGCGGGCAGGTGGGAGTGGGTTGTGTGTGACATGGCATGGGAGACTGGCAGACAGCTGCCAATTAGAGTTATACAACGTTCAATAGTGAATGGCGCCAGCATGGGGCCAGGTTAGGCTGGAGGCCAGCTGTGATTCAGCTGCTGTACCACATCCAGTAATATATATATTTTTCGCCGTTCCCTACACCATTACTCAAATATTTTGTGAATCATTCAAATTGTTGGCATTCTAAGTACGGCGTATAAATTACACGGACCCTCCTTGAACCAATGTCACCGTGTTGATGGCCGCAATGTCGATGAGGTCATCAACCCCCTGCTGGAATTCATCGACGGCCGTCTCGTCGATGGGGTCATCGGTTTTGACATGCTTTTCCTGGTCCCCATCCAGAAGATTGCGGAATGCTGTAAAGAGTTGTGAATCAGGATGGAAAAAAAAAAAGTTCTGAATGAGGCACACACTTGATGATCTTCTTCGCGTTGCCTTCTGCCTCCCTCCGAATTTTTGCGAGACGCTTGTCGAGTTTGTCCCAGAAGTCTTGACCATTGACAAGCACGAATATTTGTTGGAAAATCACCATGAGGGCCACGCGAGCGCAGAGAGTGACGTACACCACGCATTGGGTCCCCTTGGCGATGGCCTGCGTGAGCCGAAATGTTTTGGTGGCAGTATCGGGAGCGTGGTCCTTGTTGTCCTTGTGAGTCTTGACGCTTGCGTTGAACTTGAAACATCCCATTAGAAAGTGAAAGGCATTTGATAGTTCTTGAGATGCCCCAGATCTGAGGTGACAGTGATATCGACTGGCACCGTTGATGCGCGATACCGAAAGGCGGAGGATCCAAGAACACAATGACATGGAAAAATTGCGGGACTTGCGGGGGGGATGTGGCGGAGACGTGGAAAGAGCCTTTAGAGCGGTTATAATAACTTGCGCAATGCGTAGCCAGGCAGCCAGAGCTAAAGAAAGTCGACAATAGATAAACACACTGCATGCGGAGGGTCGGTTAAAGTTGAAGGGGAACGAAGCTCTGATCAAGCAGAGAGAAAGAAGAGAAGGCCGCCTTCCGTGGCTTGGAGATGAGCAGGTCGACACTGGACTCCAGGACAGCTTGAAGGTGCGCCGTGCATGTGCGAGTCAGCGAGGGTCCATGTCGTTGGACTCAGAGGGACATTGTGAGAGGTTATATCGAGGTTCATGGTCCGGATTGAAAACACAGGGCGGTACGATTGAGGGGAAGGAAAGAATGTGGGCGGCGTGAAAGAACAGACAAAGACGCCACCAACATGCACGTGACAATGATGGCTCCTGTTAGTGTCAAACTTGTGTCAAACGAACGCACAGACCCGACCGTCAGCCCAACACAGATGGCGGAGAAACACCGATTTTACTTAGCAATGTTCCAAGTAAGCGTCCACTAAGCTTGTTGATTTCCAATCAGTAAACTCGGAGTTGAACTAGTCACAGTGAGCGTTCATCGATAACGATAAAGCGCCCAGCGTCGCTGACTCCTGAGCAAGACACGGATGATAAAGGTTTCAATGGTCGGCAAATGGTCGACCACGGTGCATCTGTGAGAATAGCATGGATCATACAAGATCAATGTCATTTAAATACGGGGCTAGACGGGGCTGGACAGTAGGTGGCTGTAACAGCTGAAGACTGAGTGTGTTGCAGCTGGTGAAAAGCTGGAATATTGGCTGCAGAGTTCAGCTGGGGGGTACATTGCAGCAATGTGACCTCAGGTGTCAGATTATGTGGCCGTCATGTAAACTTTCCAGCTGGTGTTAATATGGTGGCACTTTGGCGGGGTACGGCATGGACACCCCAGCTGCGGCCGCGTTCATCGCCTCCAAGGTTTGAACAAATGCTCAAAGGGATCATATTTGAGTCGTCGTTGCTGATTTAACGTGTACAATTTATTTGTGTGAATTGAAAACATGCGAAAGACAAGGCTTGGTTCATACCAAAGAGTAGTCAGATTGCAGAGAGTGGCTTGAACCAATACCGAGGACTAAGAAACCTGGCACAGAATCTAAGATCTAGCACTGGCGCGCCGGCGAGTGGCTGCGTCAAAGTTGAAGGTGGTGGCAGAAAGCAAATTCTCTGGGGCCCGTGTTGTCCTTAGTCTTTTATAAACAGACACTATAACATTACTTACCTCGTACCTCGGTTACGTCGTCCTCATGATGTCTTCGACCCTGCCAATGCGGTGGCACATCGTCCTGTTAGAAACTAGACACAAGTCAATATACTATATTCTATGTAAATATGAGTCCATGTACTGTCCGAATCAAATCCAAGGCTCACCTCAGTAGCGGTACTGAGAAAAGCCTTAATTTAGGCATGTCTCTTTCATAGAAGGCCGCGGCCCAATCAATCCTGAAGACAGCTGATCTCTGAGATTGCGGTGCAGCTTCTGCTGCTCCCAACACGTCCCCACGTCCATTTTGCCGGCTATGACGGCGACGATGGGGAATATTCCCCACCAATTCCACCTCTGGTTTCCGGTTTCCGGAACTTCCGGCACTCCACGGGTCGGGCGAGTTCCGGCTGCTCCACTCGTTCATTGGGACGGCCAGCCTTTCCCCTGGGTGTTTCTGAGTGTCTCTGTCTGTTCCATTGGAACTTACCTCTTAGTCACACATTGTGTCAGGTAATATATAGTCACATAGTCACATCAGTCACACATATGTATCATCAGGAAAACCGTAGCCGAGCCATAGTTCGGTCACAGTATCCATAGCATTCATAGCGGCTCATAGCACTTGATAGCACTGGGATAGTGCTGTGCGGCGGGACACTGGGCTCTATGGAGTACTATGAACCACTGTGCAAGCTGACACTCTGCACACCTAGTGAGTTTTCTTCATACCAGTACGCAATGGTAAAGACTCATAAGAATATGAGATGGATGTATTCATAAATATGTGCATAATACAAAGCAAATGTAAGGAAAGCCCCAATGATAAATTGCTGAAAGCCGTCGCAGGAACATGTCGCTGCGCACCACTTGCCAACGACAGCAGGTGGTACTAGTTAGAGCCGCCGCCGTGTGGGGCTGCATTATGCCCATAAACACTGCGCCACAGGAAGGCGGAAGCGACCACGGGCACGGCTGACTGCGAGGGAGTGGGTGGGTGCCAACTGGAGTTCCAGAGTTCGCCATGGAGCGAGCTCACAAGGCAGATCAAGTCGACAAAAGGCGAGCTCAAAGAGCTCCAGCTTTGATCGGCGCTCAAAGTCCGCGCACACATGTGTCAACTGCCACGTGGTTGCTTTTTCCTCCTACCACTATCCTTCATCCTCGACACTTGTCTCATCGTCTCGTCCAACGTCTTCTGTTCCTCTCTCTCTTCTCTTGCTACCACCCTTGCTCCGGCGACAGCGTAAGTCCCGTCCTCACCTCTCACGTCTCACCCTCATATAATCTGGATGCTACCAGCGTCGCAGCCATGGGACAACCTTCCGAAATCCGACAAGCATGCGGCTGGGCGGTACCCACACTCTCGCTTCTGCCCTCAACGTACCCAACTTGATCTTTGTGGAGAAGCTCGCACAGAAGTAGGTGGGTGGTGCTGTTAAGGACGGGTTAGAGGACGGGTGATCCATCTGTTCGCAGGCGAGTTGTTCACACCTTTTTTTCCCCTTTACTCCTGCCTTCATTCCCAAGTACTGATTGATGGTCCCAGTACGTGGCAACACTTCGACCTCCTTGCGCACTTGAGCTCAATAGACCACGGGCAGGGCATCACCAGATACGTCTCATGTTGTATTCTCAGTACCGTTCTGACCCAGATCTTTTCAGCCTAGTCTTGTACTTACAGTCCGTAATTACAGGACCTTCTCCTCATGCATACAAAGTCACGCAAATGAACAAAGGCTGTACGATAGTGAGTGCAGCCGTCCTCAGTTTATACTTCTGTTAACTTTCATGCCAGGTGGCTGCCGGCTCCCTTCTTCCAAGCGGATACCTGTGATGCACTGCTGCTCAACAAACAGTTCCAGGTACGAAAACTTTCTGGGTGTACATGGCGCATACTGATGGTTTCGATGGCAGGGATCCAGGATTGCGGCCCGATGGCAGGATGCGGGGCAAACGGGGAGGTCTGGGTGGTACAAAATCTGGTAAGACTGGTCGTTTGTCCTGCTGTGCGGAGCATGCACGGGCTGAACACTGAAATGAGCGGAAATGTGTTCCTCGTCCGTGAGCTCATGTAGTAGTTATAATGCTAATATAAATTTGTTTTCTTCAATTCTAATTCTTTCGTTGTTACTGTCCCATTGAGTGCCGCAGCGAGCAAAGCAATAATTTGGAACCTGGATTGTAGGCAGATGGCTGGCGCCACATAGCTTTCCAGCAATAGCCTAGTATCGGCTAGTATCCCATAGTTGTCAAGCGTCCCACAGTAATGTCCTAGTGCTGCATATTAGGGATGTAGCTATGGCTACTAGAGACACTATGGATGCTATGCAGCGCTGTCAAACACTGTCAAGTGTCAGCCGGTTTTCCTGATGATAAAAGATGTGACACCTGGGCGGAGGATCCTTACCTTGTTCTCTAAGGATCCCCCTTCCACCCAGGTGAGTAGATACCTTCCTTCCTCTTGTGTTGTAGATAGTTCTCTGAGGATCCCCCTTCTGCCCAGCCACTTGTTGTGAGCTGTTGCCGGTTGACCGTTGTTGCCCTTACAGACACCTTAGCTCTCTGAAATTCCGAGAATTGAAGGGGAAAATACAGGGGAATAGTCGCAAGTCCGTGTATGTAGTTATACAGTAACCAGTTAGCAAACTCATAGGAATTCCTACCTTGAGGGTCTCCTAATGCCCACTGTCCTCAGAGACTCAGAGATACTTAACGAGAGAAAAGGGCCAGACGGGGGGACACAAGGAAGAGGACAATGTGTAGATAGATCTTATTATCGGCCAAATCATAAACTACAACAAGAATATCACATGACTAAGGTCTGATAATTCTGAGACAGAGTAGCGCAGCACCTTCTGAGAAGGGGCTTGTCTCAAACTCAGAAAAAATGGGGATGTGTTCAGCACGTTCTTCTGCGACAGCAAACACGTCAAACCTCTGGGTCACTTAGAATCATTTTTTCCTATTAGAATTTCGCATGAGATAGCCTCCTCAGATTTGGCCTTTACTGCCCGAGAGCCTCATCATTTGGACAGTGATGTAGCTATGGAGAAAATGCATTCCGAACAAAGCCTTCTGCATTAAATTGTTATTTGACAGTCTACAATAATTTTGAGGAGACAGAATTGTTGGGACGTCAATTACAGCTGTTCCTAAAAATGTTGACACTCAGGAGATTTTTTTCGCGCTCTTTCCCAAATAGATTTGTCCCGATTTGGAGCCAAACAACGTGTCCACGTCTTTCCTCGTCGCATTTGATGTCCCAACGCCGCAAATCGAAGAACCCTGAAGTCTGCAAGGTGGCTGAGGACATCCAGGAGATCGTAGAGGGTCTGGACCCCGCTGGTGCGTCCAATATTGACCATGGTGCTCTCTGCATTGACACATACCAATCCCATCTCTTTCCAGTTGCCAATCAATGGTTTCACTACAAACCGAATGCCAGTAGCTCCAAACAACAAGAAAATTACTCTCTCCCTTCCCCAGAGAAACTCCTGCAAAAACGCAAGGCCGAGGCCATCAAGTCCGAGCCTATCGACCTCTCCTTGGACTCTGACGATTCAGACTGCGCCGCTGCCTCCAGCTCCCATACCGCAAAGAAAACGAAGAGATCTGCCTCTGCTGACGCAGATGACCTAGAAGCTGTTGAAATGTTGTTCTGTGTTTACGTCGAAAACCCCGCCCCCTCCGATCTTGAGTACCTGCAAGGCCAATACACAGCCTTTGCCTATGAAAACCACTACTCTCGGTCCGTTCGAGTGCATGTCATCATTTACGTTCCCCGAATTTCTGGATATCATCGCTACCGCGTGTCAGACGAACACAGCGAATCTCCCTTTACCCTCGCTTCGGTGGAGATTTGATCGTCCCAATAATTCGAAGCCAAAGCCAGTCACCAACACTACAGGCTTCAAAGTGATGGTGAAGGCTCTAATCGACCGCCGCAAGGACTACGTTTTCAGCATATTCATGGCGCCTCCGAGTTTCGTAAAAGTGGAGCTTGTATGTGATCTGTCAATTGTACGATGTTCTCTTATACCTTGCCAGCCTTGGAAGGAATCCGGAGATGAAGGACCAAAGGTTCCGCTGAATTTTGAGTACGGTATTGACGACCTGCATGGAGGAGGATCAGTATTGTCTATTTGTGAGCAGCTCATATGCACTTGTTTTCCTTTTGATATTCCGTCGTAGCTGACTCTCTCTGAAGGCCGGGATCGATAAGGCTTCGGGCACCGAACTGAATGAACTTCTCAAGGCATATCCTATCAATAACAACCCGCTCTTCCCCGGCAAACGGATTTTTCATAACGCAACCGGCTATTTTGATCTCACTGACATCAGGCAGCGTGTCTGGGCTGTCACCAAGGTATTCATTCTATCATGTAGAAAGGTGCACTGTCGCGAAATCTGATGCTGTTTCAGGCGAAGGGCACGACGATGCTGACAGAGCCACCTGCGTCTAACCATTTCTTCAAGAATCAAACTATAAAACCCCCACATGCTCCCGGTCCTGCAGCTGCTCCTTCCCTTCTACCAGCTCCCGCTGCTGCACCCAATCTCATGCAGCTGCTTCTTGCGAATCCGAATGTTCTCCAGAATGCGATCCAGATGATGAACCCATACCATCACACCGTGCCTTACAGTTACATGCACCAGCCATATCCCCCTGCCCCACTCTATCCTCACCCTCACGGCGGATGCCCACTCCCGCTCCACTGCCACCCGCACCACAAGCTGCAGAAGCGGCAGCAATTGAGCTTCCTCGTGAGATTTCCCTTGACGAATACTGCGAACGTTACAAGGTCAACCCCGTGGACCGTCGTGTTTTGACAGAAATCAGATATATCCCCGGCGACAACGGGATCAAGGATCTCGACGCGGATGCGTGGGCAACAACAAAGGTATTGGCACTTGCGAAGGCGCGTATTTTGCGGCAGCACACCGCATTTTTGAAGGACGTTGCCAATGGTTTGTGGGACTGATTGTCTTTATTACTTCCTGTCGGACTGCATACTGCATATCGTCGCATACAAGAGTTGTTATTCTTCTGCCGCATACTGTACATTTTGGACTAGGGACGATAACCTGCATGAATAAACCAATTCCTCGCCATGTCGGCTGTAATATATCCACACGCCTCAAGAATCGTTTCGACCGGGTCGGCAGCAGCAAGGATTTCCGCACCGTGACGGCGCATGTACACTTTCACTGAGAATGATGAGATGTGTGGCCCATCAAAGATAGGCGGGCATACGCACGAGTGCTAAACGACTCTTCAATGGGATTCAAGTCAGGGGAATACGGTGGTAGAAAAAGGAGTAGAGATTCTGCCGGGGCCTCAGCACAAGGGACTGTGCTATATGAAAGAAGACATACTGTTGGCGGAAAGTAATTCAAGTAAAGCGTTGTTATGATGTATACGGCAGTTATCGAGAACAAGAACACTGTGCTTCTGGGGCCATTCATTCATTTGTGGTAACTGTAAGTCTATGTGAGTTTGGTTGCCCAACAGGGAGGATATACATACCACTTGCTCCGCCACAAAATCAAAAAAGTCGAAGGAATCAAACGCGCCGGGTATCACCTTCACCGCCAGATAGCTGTCCTTAGACATTGCAGCGCCCACACTATAGCCCTGATGACGATTGAAATCGTAGGCGTTGGTGGTTGCACGCATTCCAGCAGGTGCTCTTCCGTATCTCCGTGCCAGGGTATGATCGTTTTTACTGGTTTCGTCCGCCACTTTTATCATATCGCTATCTCCATCGAGGTCGTCGTTGATGGTATCCCAATAGTCCTGGCGCTGCTGGATGTCGCGTTCACGAGGAATCTTGTGGAGCAGTTTACTTGTCAGACTGACATCTTCCAGATTCTTCTGGAGGGCTGAGATAGAGATGACGACATCGTGGTGGATGGCAAGATGCCAGCGCAACTTGTCCAGATACAAATTGGGCTGCTTCTGATAGATGTTGTAGCACATGGTCAGGACAGTGCGGGTAATGGTCCGAGGCCGCCCGACAAGGGGAGATGGTGGTCTTGTTGTGCTTTCAGACTCCTTGAAGAGCTTCTTCCAGCGATACAGGCTCGATCGGGAGACAATGAGTCCGCGCATGATCTCGTCCTCCTCCCAGCCAAGATCCCAAAGTCCCAAGGCGGCGTCCTTCAGGTCGCGGCTAATCTTGCGGTAGACCATGACAGCAAGAAAGTGGGATAAGAATAGTTCGTGATAAAGCGAAGACAAGAGTAGGCTGTAGGCTCGGTATAGGCTGTGGGGCAAGGTGAAAGCCAGGGGACGCGTTGTTTGGCACTCAAAACGTCCAAATCGGGACAAATCTATTTTGGGAAAGAGCGCAAAAAAAAACTCCTGAGTGTCAGCATTTTTAGGAACAGCTGTAAGATACTGTTCAATTTCATTCAATTCGGCACGGGTTGTGACCCGTGACCCAAAATACCGATTCGGCACTTCGGCACCCAACCAATTTTGGTGTGACACCTCCCAAAATTCGGCATTCAAGACGAAAAATTTCGAAAATTCTGCCTTTTTTGCACCTCCAAGGGAGATTTGGCCCAATGTCATGCATTTTACATTCAGCACTGGATGCCGTGATCTGTGACCGAGACCAAAATTCATCGCGGCACAGGGGGTGCGTGATGCGTGACTGCCAATTGAATGAAATTCTATAGTAGCTCCCCACCTTTGAAGTGTATCAAACGGTCCCACAATCAACTTTCTAGGGCAGGACAAAAAGAGACCAATTTGTGGGCATGATTTGTCAGCATCGCATTATGTCTCTCCCGGCTTCTCCATCCGCCTCCCATGTCCACTGGGACCAAAAACACATCTCAACCCTCTCACACATGATTTAAACCACTAGCATCATGCCAAATATTATTTTCACTCATTTCATCGTGTCGTGGGTCACTTTCCCAAAATGGATGTTCTGAGAATTTCGCGAGGTCCAGATGTGTTAACCAAGACATCCCGAAGAAGGCTCCGTCGACTTCGCTGGGTTTCGCTAGTTCTTCCGCCTCCTCGGGAGTGACGCCGCCCACAACGAAATTCTTCGCATTGTGAATCAATTTGGTGTATGTCGATACAGGGTCATGAGGAGTACCACATTCTTTTCCTGGTTTCAGGTCAGAATCTCAGCTTCCAGGAGGTAAACTAGCATGTCATCTACCATCGATCATTGGGTCCAAGTGAGGTATATATCGAGAGAGCATTATGTACGACAATTTCAGCTTGTCAGCTTCAGACAGGAAGTAGCTGAAAGTCTGTACGGTGTCATCGAGAGGCATCCCAATGTCATTGTATCCGCCCCTTTCGTGAGAGACAGAAAATCAGTTTACTTTACGACTGTATGCAAACAAAGCGACTTGCCCGGGCTAATTTTCAACGAAAGATTGCAATCGAAAACCTCCACCAGTGATTTGAGGACCTCGAGCCTGAACCAAGCACAGTTTTCGCAGTCCCCGCGCCATCCTGAAACTGGTGAACAAGAAAACTGTTCACCGCATGCACTAATATCAAGCCTTCAGAGCGGCTGGAGCTGGATACAGTTGCAGCAAAATTATTTGGAAATTTCTATGAAGACTGGGCTTCTGCAGATTGTTTTCATGCATACTGAGTAAACTAAAGGGCAGTGGGGCAGGATAATATCATAAAGTGTGTAAGACAGGCAAGACTTGGCCCACAACAGCTTCCTTTCCATCAACTTTGCCAAGGAGTGAGGGTAAGAGACTTGTATAATTTACCGATATATTAAATAAGCTAGTGTACAAGTGTCCTAGCATACCCCCTTGACACCACCCCCACACTCCTATACTCACCATGCATGCAAATAACAGGTAGGAAATCCATATTGATGGAAATTTCCATATATGGTAATGCAAATAATTTTGCCGCAACTGTAGGAAACTCAACTTGCACTCTACCCCATCGAATCCGGCAAGCTTTGCATTTTTGGCGGTGTCCTTGAATAGTTTAAGTATTGTAGGATTGGGCACTTCATTAGGCTAGAACAGGCCCAAAAATTAGTTGTTTGGGACAGAGACTCGGAGCTAAAAGGGCACTCCACATCCTGAAGCTCATGAAAGGAACTTCTGTTGCCTCGGGCACGTGCAGGGGTAGATGAAGGACCATAGACTGGCTAATGCAGAAAATTACCGGTCAATGAAAATACACCTTGTATCCGGTGACCTATGCCAAGTTTCTCGGACTCCGAGTTGGCGAGACGACCCACCGGTCGGAAATTAGCTGGAATCCGTGAATGAAACAGGGACAGCGCAACATGCCACAGTTGCTCGGGGAGGTGAGAAAATGGCCACGATATACCGCATCTGCAGTGCGGACCTGATAGTGAATTTTGCTCCCTGTCAAATGAACCACGTTGGTTATCTTTCTCCATCCCGCTACTTGTTCCATGTTCCAGATTCCGGGGCTTCTGTCGTACTGTGCGCTGATAAGGGCAAGATTAACGTTATATTTTCGCTTGAAAGTTATGCAGCACACAAACCCTTGGGGCGAAATAAGGGTCGCTTCAGTGACAATGAGACCTGCGCCACTGAGGGCTCATTGAAGATTTTTCATGACATTGTTAGGGACTCTCTTGGCGTCGGCTCGATTTCTCGCCATGGCACTCATCCCTGCGGAACATTAATACTGATACATACTACCAGGAAGTACACACTCACCAATTCAGTTCGTAATGGTGATATCGCCAATGTCCAACGGGGTGAAAAGAACAGTGCCTAGTGTCTATCTCGGAAATTACGATTGCTCGGTTTCCGGAAGGAAGGAGGATGTCCACCCGTATCTGAAGGTTGGGACAAGAGAGTAACTCTCTGAGGGTTAAACGAGCTAATAAAATGTCCATGTAACCATCATGTCATCAGAAAGATGTCATCTCTTCTTATTCGTCAAGATCATGGGTCTGCCCTCGGAATCGCATCGGAACACCTGTTCAGAGCCCAAGTGAAGAAGAAAAAAGGGGGCCGAAAGCATCAAATATTTTTCTGGCTCAAGCACCATTTCCAGAAGATCATCATCTATCACAAATTGGAGGACATGACAATTCATTCTGAGCGGTAAATACAAAATAAGAATCTACCACCGAGCGTCAGTGCTGGGTGTTTACAATTGTAAATGATACATGGTACCTCCATGATAATGAGGAATTTGACTGGGACTTCGATCACCAGTAACAGCTTTTGAACTGCAGGTGCTCCGGCACCATCCCAATGTGCGCATTGTCGAGGGAAGACATGAACACCAACCCCTCGCTCTCCAACTCATCCAACCGCTCGTCCCGCATGTCAAACTCGCTGTCGGGCACATTGATTAAACACAACTCTCCAGCTTCAGTGCGCCACTGCGATGTGAGCATGTCAACGAGTATATTCTGGTTATATAGCCGGAACAAGAACTGCCCCAGCCGCTCGTTGCAGGCGAGGACAATCAATCTCAAGGCGAGACCGACATTGGTGGGCTCGTTCCGTAGTATGAGCGAGGTGTTCAGGTCATCAAAGGATTCGGCAGAGACGCAGACACTGAGGTCTGTAATTGTTGGAGCCGAGTGGAGGATACCAGATATATCGGGGATGGATGCCGGGAAGAATAACACGAGTTTTCGGAGGCTTTGTGGTGGTCGTCGTTTAAAGAGGGACGATAGATGGTTCGATTGGCTGGAGCAGTACAGTTCCTCGAGCTGAGGCGTATCCAAACAGTCCAACAGTTTTGAGTCCTGCAAGAAGAGGCGAAGGAGGTGCGGTAATGCGACCAACTTGGCTGGCGGCACAGATATATCTGAAGAATGGTCTACATCCAGCGTGCACTCCACGAGGTTGGAAGCTGATGCAAGGGTGCGAAGATGGGAATCCAATGTATCCCGGGCTGCATATTGCTGTAGCCCGGGAAAGGGAAGAAAGACGCGGACCGGGTCCTCGTGAAAGCCCTCCATATTCACAGTCACGTCCCGGAGGTTAGGAGACAAACTCGAAAACATCGACTGGGCGTTCGTTGTCTGGGTCAGGTGGGTGACACAAGACCTGCAGCTTGCATAAAAGCGGCAAATTGCCGCGAATACAAGCTAAATCATTGAACATGTACAGCGGACCGAAAAGTCGAACCGTTTCCCATCAGGTGGAATGCTGAGCGAGGATGTCCAACAAGACTAATTCCTGCTTCATGCTGCCGAATTTATAGCGACAGGCAAAGTCAATGCGAAGAGGTAAAGTTCCTGATCGTTTTAGCTGAGCTTTGAGTCTGAAGGGTGTGCTGGTTTTGCAATCCATTTCGCTCATTCTTCCAAAGTCGAGGTTTATGGTTGCCCAAAACGAGGACTGGGACAGTGCAACCGTTCGCCAGAGGTGACATACCTGGCTTGCAGTCCACGGAGTGGGTTCCAGATATTTGAAGCGAGACGCAAAAACGAAGACGAGGGAAAGCAATTCAGTGGGCATCCGTCGAAGAGGAGATAACATCCCCTTGTGTGCTTGGATATCATCGTCCAGATTGTCGCAGTCCACCCTGAGCTTTTCCAATAGCGATTGGACTGCCGCAATCCGAGCCTCCAAGCGCGTTTTCTGGGCTCGATTTTCATCGATGGCGCCGTGGATATCGAGTATCTCGGGGTCCGTCGGTGGTCGGTTGGTTTCCAGGAGATCGCTCGGAACTGGGGATGGTTTGGAATCGAGTTGGGGATCAAGTGAAGCCAGGCAGTGGGGGAAAGTGGCGGTGGATGGCATCCTGAGAGCAGAGATTGAGATGGTGGTGAGTAGGGCTCGCAGGGACTCACGTCCTACCGCCAGCGAATGTCTTTTGATAAGGATCCGGTGAAACCAGGTACGGAATTTGCCGAATCGCCAATTGCCGTTTTGGGAATCAAGAACCTCTCGCGTTGTGGCTTGGTGCTGAAGAGTATGGGATTACTAGTCACATAAAGGTACAACCCCCGCTGTCTCAAAATTTAATCCTCTACGCAACCCCCTGTAACGTCCCCCATAGCGTTATTATCGTCCCCTTTCTTTCCCGGTCTTCTCGATCCACTCGCTCCATTTCCTAATCTTGAGCATTTCGTGTGAGAAGCGCGTCTCAGGAGGGCGGAGCACAGCGAGCACCCGTCCCACCTCGAGGCACATACCTCACTTGCTCTTGCTCTCCAGCGCGACGCAGAAGGACTGACGTCCCAAGCATCGTACCGGCGCGAAGAAGTCACCACATGAAGGCCCCGGGAGCTCGCCGGTCGTGTCGCTCTCCCAGCTCCATCAGCGGCACTGTCGAAGTGAAGCCGCATGTGCGACGCCTCGGGCTTGTATGCGCTCTAGGAAGAGCACGATAGCAATAAGGCTCTACAGAAAGGGTCAGTCGTTTTCGACATGGGAGCATATGCAAAAGAAGAGGAGGGTGTACATACTCGTGAGTCCGAAGGGCTGGCCAAATGGGGCGGAGTACCAGAGTACTTTCTAAGAACGAAAGAGTCGGTCTCTGCACCAGAGCCAAGCACTGAATATAGTCGGCGAGTTCTCATGATCAAGCCCGACGAAATTAACTTGTCGGGCGAACACGACAAGTGTCCTCTGGCATCCCGATATATCTGCACCAGCGCAGTTTTTAGAGCCGGCAATTCGCCCCCGTGGTCCGGCGCCTTCTTTTCTTCCTTCTTTCCGCACCACCACCACGCAGCAAGCATGTCCCACTCCGCCCCAGCCACCGACACCCCACCCGCCCTCACCCCCGCCCAGAAAGCCCACTTCCTCACACACGGATTCGTCCACCTCCCCGCCTGCTTCTCCCGCGCTGCCTCCGCCGCCTTCACTGCCGCCCTCTGGCCGCGCCTCGGCATGTCCCCCACCGACCCCGCCACCTGGCACACCGAGCGCACCAACATGCCTTCGCACACGTCCTTCCCGATCGCCGAGTTCGCGCCGAAGGCCTGGGCCGCGATCTGCGAGCTCGTGGGCGGGGAGGAGCGCGTGTCGGACGAGACGCGGGTGTGGAGGGACAGCTTCATCGTGAACTTGGGCGTGGACGGCCAGGGCGAGGTGCCGCCGAGGGAGCTGGACGGGTGGCATGTCGACGGGGACTTCTTCCTGCACTTTTTGGACTCGCCGGAGCAGGCGCTGCTTGTTATCCCGCTGTTCAGCGACATCGGCCCAGGCGGGGGTGGGACGGCGATTTGCACGGATGGGATTGGGGTGGTGGCGAGGCATTTGGTGAGTGCTTGCTCCCATCGGGTTCCCGCTCCTGCAGATGATGCCTGACGATTGGCGCACGTAGTACGCCAACCCCGCCGGCGTAACGCCCTGGATGCATCCCCGCGGGAGCCTAGAACCCGCCCCCGGCGCCCCCGACCGCCTCGGGTTCTTCCGCTCCATCGTGCAGAACCCAGTCCTCGCCTCCGACGCAAGCTTCCACGAGATGACCGGGGAGGTAGGCGACGTGTACCTGCTGCACCCGCTCATGGTGCACTCCGCGACGAAGAACGCGACGCGCGTGCCGAGGGTGATAACGAATCCGCCGGTGGCGTTGAAGGAGCCGTTTCGCTTGAGTCGGGGCGTCGAAGCGGGGAACAAATTCAGCCTAGTAGAGCAGAAGACGCTGCGCGAGCTAGGATTTCCGGAGGGCCTGGACGGGTGGAAGATCGAGGGTGGGCGGGCGGCGTTCGTACCCAGAAGAATCAAGATCCAGGAGGAGATGAAGGAGCGGGAACGCGAGAGGCTTGCGAAACTTGAAGAGGGGAAGGCAGTCGACGTGTAGAGTCACCCAGATGTATCCGAATGCAAGCCTTTGCTTCGAACGTAGCGGAGAAGATAATCGACCTTCAGTCGCGTTGTTGATCCTGGCCAGTGCAGTCGAGCCTTCGAGCGCGTATTTAAAGGTTTCTAGATGCTGCCAAAGCACCGCCTTGTTGAGGAGGCACGCCGCGCAAGACCTAGAGTCCAGAGCTCGATATCCAGCCGCGTCTTGCGCCAGGAGGAGGAAAGGGCTGCTAGGTACATAAACACTCCACCCCGTCTTTCCGCAAGGTGCTTGGATCTGGCTACGCATCACCAATGATGCGTCGTCCCGAGTTGCGCACGCCGCACACCGCATAGTACAGTATCCGATGAACGAGCACCTTGAGGCGTTTGAGAGACATTGCCCAGACATCGCGCTTGTACTAAGTTTCGCAAGAACCCAGATCGTAGTTCCCATCCAAGAGCCACGCACAGCCACGCCTCTCCTCGCTTCTCCTCTCAAAATTCAAATTCGCCTAAGTCATCCTTCGTGTCCAAAAAAAAAAAAATCGAATATTCGTGATAATACAATACTGGATACTACTAGCTACAGCTACAACGAGTGTTTGGGTACGGGTACGGATACATTAGAGATATAGAAATATAGTGAGTGTGTGTAGGATATCGATACATCGTGTCGTGAGGACGGAGAATGATTTTAAATGAGAATGAGAATGAGAGTGGACTCTGCCTTCGTGGCATCGCAAAAAAGTCGCAAGAAACAAAAAAAGAATGAACGTATCGTGATCGTCGCAAAAGACAAGACAACGTGCAGGAGGAAGACCAGAAAATCATCGCAAAAAACAACCCCACAGGGATCGGCTTCCTCCGCATCCCCTCGCTCCCCCCGCTGCACTCGCTCCCGCACTCGGAGTCGCTGTGCCCCGAGTCGCTGCTCTCGCTTCCACTCGGCGAGGCGCGGGAAGAGGAGGCGGAGGCGCGCGAGGAGTACGACCACCGCTGGCGCGGGGCGGTGGCGCCGCACGTAGGCGTAGGCGCGGGCGACGCGGGAGGGGCCAGCGCAGGCGCAGGAGAGATAACACACACATCATCCACCGTCAGCCTCTTCCCCCCTTTGCCCTTGCCCTTGCCCTTCCCATTCCCCCTCAAAACGGTAGCGCTCCCCATCGGCTTCGGCTTCGAGGCAGAGGCCGACTTGGGAAAGTGCATATACCGCCTCACCCCCGCCGCGCGCGCGAACGCGAACGTCTTCGGCGACGACGCGACGCCGGGGGAGCGGCGTCCGTGGGCGTGGGCGGAGTGCACGGAGGAGAGCGTGGAGGAGGACCAGCGGGAGCGGAGCGCGCGTTGTTCGGGTTCTTGTTGGCACTGCTGCTGCTGTCCTCGTTCCTGCGCGGAGTAGGGATTGGGAGAAGAGGAGGAGCAAGGCGCGGGGGTACAGGGGGAATGGCCCTGGGACGCAAGAAGGGAAAGCGGCTCTACCGCCAGCGCCAACCGCAACTGCGACGCGCGCGGGCGGGGGTGCCAGCCCGTGTACCGCCCCGGCCCCGCTATCGGAGCTGAGTCTGAGCATGCTGATGCCGAGGCGAACGCGGGGTTGGGGAGCGGGAGGGGCGAGGGCGGGAAGCTCCATTTCTCTTCCACCGACAGAGAAGAGGTAGGCGAGGGAGGGGATAGAGGAGAAGAAGGAGAAGACAGCACACACGCGACCAGCGGCGAGAGCGGCACCTCCTCGTACGCGTCGCCGTAGGACACTGCACACGCCTCCCACGCCTCCTCCTCCTCCTCCTCTTCCCACTCAGAGGAGGAGGAGGACGTCGGAGGGGACGCCCTGCGTCTCCGCTGGGAAGCGCCTTTGCGGCCCGGAGGAAGAGGCGGGGGACGGGGAGAGCAGCGCCGCGAGCCGCTCGCTCGAGCTCGAGCAGGCTGTCCGAAAAAAAAACACGCCAGTCTCGTAGGAAGAGAGAGAAAAGAGGGAACACGTACCCGAATTCGAGTCGCACGAATGTTGCGAGGATGAAGGGGACGGCGTGCCAAACGGCGCATACGCGGTCCAGTCGCCGCTCCAGGGCGTGCTCAGCGCATCCGTCGGGAGGGGCGTCTTGGGCGGGGCGCGCGTTCTTGAGCGTGACAAGGCCGGGGACGGGCGCGAGGCAGAGGCGGGTGAGAGGTAGCATGAAGCGGACGCAGACGCCGTATTCGGGCTCGGCCCGACAGCGAGCGAGTACGAGTGTGAGTGGGAGTGGGAGTGCGAGGTGACGATCGGCGGCGGCGGGGGGCGCGCGCGTCGGGATGGGGATGCTGGCCCGGACTGCCGGGCTGCGGCGGACCAAGGCTGTCGGGATAATAGTAGACTCGCGGTGCAGCGCGCGCGACGAGGGCAGAGCCGCAGACATGGGCAACGACTCGCACGAAGGGGAAGCAGGGAAGGACGGCGGCAGCGGTGGGGCGAGGGTGATGAAGCTGCCCGCGTGGGCGGCGTAGTACTCGTCGTCGTCTTGCCACGCGTCGTCGTCTTCCTCTTCGCACTCATCTGCTGCTGGGAGCGTCGAGGTAGAGGCGACAGGCTGCGGCGGCGACGGGACAGGCGACACGGCGCGCTTGACGATCGCGAGCGGCTTGATGGTCTTGCACCGAATGACCGCCTGCCCCTTGAGCTCCGCCGCGACGTCGTAGCTCTCCGCCGTGGGCGAAGGCGTGGGCGTCGTGTGCAGCCCGCTCGACACCGGGCTCGCGGAGCCCGACCTGCTTCCGTCCGACTCGCTCGAGGGCGAGTCGCAGCGCGGAAGGGGCGGGCACAGGGGCGGGCACTCGTAGTCAGAGTTCAAGCACAGTGTGCGCTGCACGGCGGTGAAGAGCGGCGAAGTCATCGTAAGGTCGTAAATCTAAGGCAAATCAAGTCGTAGTCGTCAAAGTCAGAGAGTCCTTCGTGAGTGGTGTGAAAGAGCGAGAGAGACAACAGCTGAGACAAAGGCTTCTTCCATTTTATAAGCGCGGCACACGGACATTGTTCACAATGGGCCTGGGCAGAGACTTGAGATTCGCACCAGTTAACCAGTGTTTTGATGGCATCATCCGCGCTTGATGGGCGCCTTTTCATTTGCACCACGCAAACCCGTTTTCGACTCTGGAATAATTTGGGTATCTGAGTGGTACTGCGCGTCCCAGCGAGCTTTGTTCCTCTCCGCATAAAATGACCGCTCCACGCTGGATGTTATGCTCCTGGTTGGCCGACCCTCGCTTCTCTCATCGCACAGCATGTGTACACCCCTTTTTGTTCGCTCTGTTCACATTCTAATTCCTATTCAATTGGTTCGTTCACGGCCCTCCTTACTTGCTTCAATAACTCCTCTTGATCATTCTTCTCTTCGCCGCGCCTCGTCCCGTCCACCC
Source organism: Mycena olivaceomarginata (assembly GCA_029378375.1). Lineage (NCBI taxonomy): Eukaryota > Fungi > Basidiomycota > Agaricomycetes > Agaricales > Mycenaceae > Mycena > Mycena olivaceomarginata. The sequence goes on from JARKIC010002995.1 coordinate 34,014, forward strand.
CTCATAATGTATGACATGAGATAACAACGTCTTCAGGCCTGAGGCGGCCCTTATTCATGTCATGTGTACATCAGGCCTGCCTATCACGCCATGTAGTTCTATATCTTGACTTCATCGAGCGCGTCTCGTTTCTCTTTGCGGCCATTTTCACCCGCGCCCGGGCCTATCTTTATGTGTGTGCGACTTCTCTGCTCGTCGATAGCATCGCTGCGGTCTTCGTTCACTCGCACTAGCTCACCAGGTTTTGCCCCTCGCCCATATAGATTGCAGTGACACACCCCGGCCCATCGCGCAACTAGCCCAGATGCTCCCTCGCATCCGCGCTCCATACCGTGCTACCAGCTCCATCGCGTGCCACCGCACCATCGAAACTCCTGTCCCTTCCACTTTGTGCGCTGTCACTGGAACGCGGATGTGCTGGGTCCGGGCATGGGCGTGGTGCGGACGAGCACAGCGTAGTGGCACATCGATTAAATATTCAATGTTCGATGCATTGAAGGGCGGCAGGCGGCACCATCCGCACGCACTGGCCCACGATGGAATGTCAGGTATGGCATCTGGCGCTATCTGTCCTAATCCACGTATCCATCTGCTATATCGACCTCGAAGTGCCGGTTCTTCGCAGCGTTGGGTTGCATCTTTACATGGCCCCGCCCACTTTCTCTAATTCTTTGCACCACCCCGCATTTCCTGATGAACGCAATTGCGGTTCCTCTTGTTTCTCTCTCATCTCTGTGGATCCGTGCATCCTCCGCTCGTCCCACCACAATTCCGGAATCGATTCTTCGCTCATCGTTCCCTTCGACCATTGTCCCGTGGTCCCACTTTGTCGATGCCCTTCTCGGGTTATGGTGTGTATGCAATCTCTTGGATTCTCGCATTATCGGATTCCCGTCCGTATATCGGTTCCCTCTTCCCTCTCTGAATGACGGTGCCCGCATACGCGTCTTGTCTTGTCTTGTTGCCTCAGTCAGATCCCGAATCAAAGTACGTACGTACGGCTCGTCTCAAGTCCTAGTTTTTTATCATTCTTTCCGCGTGGCATACTGCGTGGCACCCGCTTGCTATTCTTTCCTGACAGCGGCGCTGCCACATAGTAATCTCTCACCTGGTTTGTGGCTTTGCGGCCCTTAGCCTGACGGAGAATCGGATCCCCGCGTGAATCCATCCCAACAGGTGCCTTGTAGTGGCCTCCGAAGCCCTGCTTGTTTCGTACAATACAGAGCATACCACCAGGTGAACTTTACGCCCCGTGTCAAGTAGGGAGCGTGACTTAAAACATTCCAGGTAAGCCCAGAATTCCGTACCATTGGACTTACAGATTATGCAACGGGAATCCAGCGATCCTTATCTCCCCATTTGACTTGTGACTTTCTGGGGCCTCAAGGACGGCTTTGCCCAACAAATTTCCGAGTCAAGCAAGTCAAGGGATGATTTTAAACATGGTACCCCATTCATCTTCTTCGAGATCTAGGTGTCCATTGTTTAACAATCCAATATAGCCGAAAAATTCGCCGTTTGCCTCATCATCCCAGTCAATGCCCCGCCCAGGCTAAATGGGTTTCACGCCGACCTGACGAACTTAATTAATAAATCTTCACCGGCGGGGACCAACAAAAGCGGTGTCCTAGAGCATCCCGCCCGCCTCCCTGCTTAAGAGTGCATGTCTAAAAAACATGCTGTGTTTCACTCTCAATATCTCAGTGGGTCATTTGACCCACAATCACTCTCCGGAACTTCCGCCTCCATCTTAATTCTCACCCTATTTATAACATCACGTCTCTTCTCTGTATCTCCTTCTTATGTATCACGAGTGTCCGTCCGAAGCTTTGCAAACTCCGCTTTGGGGTCAAAGGGTCCAAGGTACCGGAATATCATATTTATTCTTGACCCACGCGTTATCTGCAAAGGCGCTAGAGTTAGCGCTGGAAAGTAAAAACTCGCAAAATTCACTCATTAATGGAAGTGGTGGGTCGCTTCGCGAACCGCGCTCTTGTTCAGCTAAAAACCACCGCTACTCAGATAGAGGAAACCCGAAACCGCGGAGGCTGATTCCTGAAACTTGGCGTCACGTTTTGAGGCAATTATCCCCAATTAGGCAAGTAATGCAGGATGTGGCAGTGGCTGTCAAGGTCAGTACGTAGTGTGACAGTGTGAGTCCACGACGCACGTCCGCAACGTGTTACCCACACTGCACCCCCCAGCTCTTTACTGGTCGACTCCATCGAGACAATGTCTGGAGCTAATCCATCCTGCATAGTTAACTATATGAATATCCATGGTGAGTGGTGACTCACAAAATTGATAAGGATATTCACTTTGTGACTTGTCGGTCCTAGGTGGCGTAGGCGGCAAGGGTGGAGCAGGTGGTGAACAAGGTGGAGGCGGGGGTGCTGGTGAAGGTCCCAGTATTAATTATGCTGTGGAGGCTGGGAACATCACTGTGTAGTTGTCTCGTCCCCAGCCCTCCAAATGCTGTTTCTCACCAAATGTAGCTTCCAGATTCATGGCCCAGGAACCGGAGCGACAACGACAAATAAATTGTGTGTGCTGAAGAGACGGATGGTTTCAATTCTGACAATCCTTTAGCATCAGAAATTGAACAATCCAAAGCTGCTCTGGCACTTGTTCAGATTGTCCTCCTCCCTCCCAGATATTCCAGGGTCGGCAAGATATTCTTGAAAAAATGGCAAAGTACCTTCTCTGCAGACCCTGGCCCAAAGACACACATATGTTCTCCATGGCCTGGGTTGGCTCCGGAACAAAACACAGATAGCTCTGAAATTCCTTGACATGATGAACAGATATCAAACACCTAGGTAAACCTGTCACACATTGTACAATTTATCCCTGCTGACTGCTTTACTCAGGTTTACAAAACAGTTCTTCATCAATGCCATCTCGTCAAACTCTTGATACAGCCTTCACAAATATAGCCATTTCTCAAGGAATGGGGAAAACCTCGGAAGATGGGTCACTATGGCTGATCTCTCATGTCGAGGAGTGGATGTTGCTCTTTGACAATGCAGATGATCCAAACATCAATCTCTTCCCTTTTTTCCCTAGATGCACACATGGAAACATTATCATCACCTCACGAAACCCAGCTAGCTGGACATGGACCTCAATCATATTCCAAAGTTGGGGACATGGATGAGACCAATGCAATTGATCTCCTCTTACTGAGAGCTGTGAAGAGAAAACCATTGAAACCACTCAGCAGGCTTCAGAGATTGTTAAGGTATTTCATTTACAGGGCTTTCTGAACTGAAGAATGTTCATTGATTGGACCTGTGCAGGAGCTTTCCTGTCTGCCCCTTGCAGTTATCAGGCTGGTGCTTATATCTCCAAGTTTAATTGCCTTCCTCGGTATTCTCATCTACAGAAAGAATCGTGCCAATATCCTGGAGTGGCGTGCTACACAGTCTCATGATGATTATGAATTAACTGTGTATACAACCTGGCAAATCAGCTTCAAGCAGTTGAGCAAGGTGGCAGCACGTTTCTACAACTCTGCTCATTGCTCACAATAACATTCCAGAGGCAATTTTTGAGCAGGCAGCTGAATGGAAAACCAATGATGCTGGGCAGGAAGCTCAAATTCTCCAGGCAGCTAGGGGATTCCTTCAGAACTTCTTGTCAGCATCGGGCACTTGGGACCAGCAATGCCTGATGGATATTGTTGCTGAGATTCAAGGGTATTCTCTTATTGATAGGATGATATCAGGGATACACTTTCTATTCATCCACTTGTGCGCTCATGGTGCCAGGATACTCTGGTTGATGAGCCAATAGCTCGAGAATGCATGACAGACATCATAGGGATGTCAGTCAGGCTCACGGAGATGCCTATCTGGGAGAATTGGGCTAATGTCTCATATAGACTCCCTCATCCGACCTAGCAACCATAAAGTCAATGTTCCACACTGAATATGCTCATATATTTCGACTCAGGCAGGTTCAAAGAAGCAGAGCATTTGGAAGCTATGGTGCTGGAGAAGCAGAAGCAGCTCCTTGGAGCAGACCATCCAGACACCCTGCGGGCTATGGCAAATCTGGCTGCCACATAGCCAACTTGGAAGGTACAAAGAGGCAGAGCCACTCAAACTGTGCTGAGAAGCGAAGCAGCTCCTTGGAGCAGACCATCCAGACACCCTGTGGCTATGGCAAATCTGCACATACCCAACTTGGAAGGTACAAAGAGGCAGAGCCACTCGAAGCACTGTGCTGGAGAAGCGGAAGCAGCTCCTTGGAGCAGACCATCCAGACACCTGCGGCTATGGCAAATCTGGCTGCACATACGCCAACTTGGAAGGTACAAAGAGGCAGAGCCACTCGAAGCACTGTGCTGGAGAAGCGGAAGCAGCTC